>CANYLF012638797.1:0-11632 GCA_948193215.1 Bocquillonia castaneifolia
TTGTCTTCTTTTTCATTTCTGATTACTCGATAATTTCCACAAGCACAAATTCCACTTTTTATAGGCCCAAAAATTCTTTCACAAAATAATCCATCTTTTTCAGGTTTATTGGTTTTGTAATGAAAAGTATAGGGTTTTGTCACCTCTCCAACAATCTCTCCGTTAGGTAGGAGTTTATTGGCCCAAGCACTTATTTGTTGAGGCGAAACTGATCCAATTCGGAGTTGTTGATGTTTATACCGATCAATCATAGAACAAAAATTATGATTCATTCCGATTAGGCTTCCTTCCTATTAATCTGGAAGTTCTTCTCAGATACAAGGAAATGATTCAGTTCCAGAGACAAAGATCGTAGTTCTCGAACGAGCAATCGAAAAGATTCTGGAGCATCTTCAGGTTTAGGTATTGTTCCTCCAATGATCGTATTACCAAGCACTTCTTGGCGAGCTCTGATATGATCAGATTTATAAGTAAGCATCTCTTGTAAAATATGAGAAACACCAAATCCCTCTAGAGCCCAAACCTCCATTTCTCCGACCCGTTGTCCCCCTTGCTTGGCCCTTCCTCTAAGGGGTTGTTGTGTAACAAGTGCATAATGCCCACTGGAACGTCCATGTATTTTATCATCAACTTGATGAATTAATTTCAAGATATAAGGCTTTCCTATTATAACAGGCTGCTCAAAAGGATCCCCCGTTCTTCCATCAAATATTCTACTTTTTCCTGGATACTCGGGTTCAAATACCCACGGATTTGCTGTTTGCTTACTGGCTTCATATAATTCAGAAAATACTAATTTTCTCGAAGCCTCTTGTTCATATCTCTCATCAAAGGGTGCTATTCGATAATGTCTATCTAGCAGACCTCCCGCTAACCCGAGTGAGCATTCAAATATCTGTCCTACATTCATTCGTGAAGGTACTCCTAACGGGTTGAAGACCATATCAACAGGTTTTCCATCTTGTAAATAAGGCATATCCTGTCTAGGCAAAATTTTTGAAATAATGCCTTTATTTCCGTGTCTTCCAGCTACTTTATCACCCACTTTGATTTCACGTTTCTGTAAAATATATACACGAACCGTTTCCGGATTATAACAGGAACCCCCCTTTTTCTGGATCCATCTCACGTCAATAACTCGACCCCTACCGCCTATAGGTAGTTTTAGACAAGTTTCCTTTGAAGTCGATACCTGAATACCAAGTATGGCTCTTAATAATCTATCTTCTGGGGCATACGATGATTCTTTCGCCATTTGAGGCGTTAATTTACCTACTAAAATATCGCCTGTCTCTACCCAAGATCCCAGCATCACAATTCCATTTTTGTCTAAATTTCGGAGTAAATGGGCTTCTAGATGCGGTATTTCGCTAGTGATCCTTTCAGGTCCTTGACTTGTCACATGAGTCTGAAGTTCATATTTCCGTATGTGAAAAGAAGTATAAATATCTTCATATACCAGACGTTCGCTAATGAGTACCGCATCCTCAAAATTGTAACCTTCCCATGGCATATAAGCTACTAATATGTTTTTGCCCAAGGCGAGTTCGCCACCAACTGTAGCGGCACCATCCGCTAAAACTTGTCCCTTTTTAACGCATTTACCCCGCTGAACCTGGGTTTTTTGATGCATACAAGTATTTTTGTTGGAACGTTCATATATAACTAATGGAATGCCCACAGTATACCCATTACCCGATAAAATGATCTTGTCAATATCAGTATAAATTATCTTTCCCTCGTGTTCGGCTATAGCAGGAACCCCTGAATCTAGAGCCACTTGGCGTTCCAATCCAGTTCCAACAATGCATTTTTCGGATCGAGAAAGTGGAACTGCTTGACGTTGCATATTAGAACTCATTAAAGCCCGATTCGCATCATTATGCTCGATAAAAGGAATGAGAGACGCTCCAATAGAAAAATATTGGAAGGGAAAAATACTTCGAAAATGGACCTGTTCCCATGCAATAGTCAGGAATTCTTGACGATATCGAGCTGGAGCAACCTGTTCTTCCTGAACACCTTGATTCAGCGCCAAAGAATTTCCTGCCGCTACCATATAGTATTCCTCTTTATTTGGTGATAAATAAAACATCCGTACTTTTTTTGATCCCTCAGAGATTTCATAAAATGGGCTTTCTAAAGACCCCCAATGGCCAATCTTGGCATGAATTGCTAAAGACCCAATAAGTCCAACATTGATTCCCTCAGATGTATCAATTGGGCAAATGCGCCCATAGTGACTAGGGTGGATATCTCGTATTCGAAAACTAGCAGTTCGTCCTGTTAATCCTCCAGGACCCAAATAACTCGATTTTCTCCCATGAACTATTTGTGTCAATGGATTAGTTCGATCCAAAACTTGAGATAATGGGTGTAATCCGAAAAAAGATTCATAAGTGGTTGTTAATGGAGTTGAAGTTACCAAATTTTGAGGGGTCGGTATCAATTTATGCCTAATTGCTCCACATATAGTCCCTCGAACTACATTTTCTAAACGAATCAGAGCCAATCCGAATTGATCTTGTAAGAGATCCGCTACAGAACGAATACGTTTATTTTTTAAATGATTCATATCGTCAAGTGTACCCATTCCAAATTTCATTCCAATCAAACGATCCGCAGCTGCCAATATATCTCGTGGTAACAAAAATGTATTGTTATGGGGTATATCAAGATTCAGTTTCCGGTTCATATTTAATCGACCAATCTTTCCTAATTCACATCTTTGTTGAAAGAATTTCTTTTGTAATTCCTTACATAAGGATTCAGAAAATATTGGATCTCCGCCTACACAAGTAAATTGTTGATAAAACTCCAAAATGGCATTTTCCTTTGACCCAATTTTTTTTTTTTCCTTATCATTCAGGAAAGATAAGAAAATTTCAGGGTAGCACACATTCTCTAAAATTTCTTTTAGATTCAAACCCATAGCTGATGATAGAACAAGAATAGATATTTTCTGTTTCCTACTCACACGAGCCCATATCCTTGCTTTTCTATCAATCTCTAATTCTACTCTCCCCCCCCAATCTGATATTATGGTGCCGGTATAGACCGAAATTCCATTATGTTCCAACTCTGACCGGTAATAGATACCCGGACTCTGCAATATTTGATTGATCACAATTCTGTATATTCCATTTATTATAAAAGTTCCCAGGGAATTCATTAGAGGAATGTTTCCAATAAAAATTGTTTGTTCTTGCATATCCCTACTGGTTTTCCAAATTAATCCTGCGGATACATATAATTCAGAAGAATATGTAAGTGATTCATATACAGCATCTTTTTCTTTTATCAAGGGTTCTACTAATTGATATGTTTCCACAAATAATTGAAATTCAATTTCTTGATCTGTATCTTCAATTTTTGGAAACTTATAAAGTTCTTCTGTTAAGCCCTGATCAATGAATCTACAAAATCCTTCAAATTGTATCTGATTAAATCCAGGTATTGTAGACATTCCCTCATTTCCATCCCCGAGCATTTTTTTTCCCGTTTATTAAAAAAAAATCCCATTATTGGATCGTTCTTCATTCAATTATATGGATTAGATCGGTCTAGCAATGATGGAATTTATATTCTGTTTACAGAATCACATAAAATTTTGTATAGAATAGCAAAAAGTGATTCAATTTCTACCATTATTATGATATTCCAATACGATTGAATACCGGTAAAATAAATGGATTCGGTATTTAATCTTTCGATGAGATAAAGAACCAATAATCAGAAACAATATAAAGTGGATTTCATTGTTTAGTTCAAAAAAAACATAGAAGAAATATATTTTTATCTATTTTTTTAATCGAGTTCATATAATACGATTGAAGTGCATAAGAAGGTTTATTAAACATACGCAGACATAACTATAATTATTTATAGTTATACGCCTCTTCTTTTACTGCAGTTCTATTTTTGACAGCGCATGTCATGCTCTATCAAAATTTCTATTCAATTTTTGATTGAATAGAAATTTTCCTATAGGAATCATAGACAGATAAGATATCAGATTATATATCTGTGTAAAATTTTCTGTTCTAGGGTTTACATATACTCATAATTGTTGTTATAATTGAAATTGAGAAGAATTTTTTTTATTGAAAGGAATCAATACTGATGGGTTACGTATCAATTTTCTTATATCATTAGGATTAGGGAAATACTATTTTAGATTCAAATACAAGAATCGTTCATGAATTCACAGTCAAATAGTTAATGGTTCCAATTTGTCCTTAAAAAGAAAAAAAAAAAGAGGGGGGATATTTTCGTCTATTTTGTGTTGCCTTGGCGGCATGGCCGAGCGGTAAGGCGGGGGACTGCAAATCCTTTTTCCCCAGTTCAAATCCGGGTGTCGCCTGATCAACAAAAGGCGCAAAATGCTTTATTCCCTTTTGCTGATATAACTTGTCGAACTTTCCCCCAACAGGAGCACGCGAAGGAAAGGACATCTTGATACTTCCTTGATTCTAAACATCGGAAAATTCTGTTCTCTAAAGTGCTGTAAATTCTTGCATCTAGGATTCGGGGAAAGTTTATAGTGATGAAAGGGAATCGGTAAATCTTGATATAATAGTCCTTCCACCACTAATGCAGTGTTTACTGACTGAGTCTTGAATTAGATTGGATAGCGGGGCAGGGAATCTAATTAGTAGTTGTTGAAAGGGTGAAAGGTCTTTTGTATACAAACTCATGAGAATTCCTGAGTACTCAGGAATTCAATCAGTCAAATAGTGATTGAATAGATAATTGGCTTTTACTTATACATATCTATTTTTTTTCTTACATTTTAGTAACACTTTCTTGATACTTCCAAGGGTCTTGCTGCCTATTTTGTTTGTACTAAAAGTTTTTCGATTCTATTAGCAATCATATAAGAACTTCTTAGAATTAATTGGATTTTTTGGATTGTTTCATCAATATATTGAACAGAATCTTTTTTTTTGACTCTGCGCCAGCGATTCTACTATTATTAGTGAACAATAATGGAAAAATTCCTTCATATTCATAGAGATAGAGGACATAATTCACATGGATATAGTAAGTCTCGCTTGGGCTGCTTTAATGGTAGTCTTTACATTTTCCCTTTCACTCGTAGTATGGGGAAGAAGTGGACTCTAGGGTACTACTAATTGAGTTGAGAAATCAAACTGTATCAACTGTTTTATAGATCATTTTGCAAAGATTTTTGAATTTAACTGTTTATGTTTAAATTTAATTTAATTATTTAATTCTATTTAATTCAATTTCTAAATTCTTACAAATTTAGAAATTGAATTAAAAATATCTTCAATCCAAAATTCTATTGGATTCGAGTGAAGTAATATATTCTATGAATAGAATAATATATGAATAATACCCTTTTAATCATAATCAAACAAATATTTCAATGATTCTCGTGTTCATATTTCGAAAGTAAAAGGAATACAAATGATAGGAAATTTATTCCAACAAAATTATTCCTAAATTTTCTATTTTGAGAAATATGAACAATGAAGAAGAGCGAACCCCCTCCCTTTTTTTTATTTGTTTGCCTTTTTCCTGTTCAAATTCAAAGAGAAAACAATATTAAATATTAAAAATGATTAAATTAAGTGAATTTTCTATGAGAAATAAGATAGACATAGTGATTCTCCAATGAGATACTACGCATACTAAGATATTTTCTTGCTTCGTGCTTAGTTTAGTATTTGTTTTATTATTTTATAAATTGGATTTATGCTATACCTTATTGACTTGACTTATTTCATATCATGATTCAAAGGTTAAAAATCGGCAGGGTTTGCTAGTTTACTAATCCTTTTTGTTGAAATCTGAAAAAAGTTTTTATAGAACTCCTTTCCTTGGATGATCTGTCAACTGCTCAATCAATTACTTATTCGAAATGTTAAAAATAAAAAAAAAAAAAGATTTCTTGATTTTCTTTTATTAATATTTGTTCCGATTTATTCCTTTTGATTGATTTTAGTCTTTCGGTAAATGCCGGGATTCATATTGAAAATAATAAGAAATCTAGGAATTAGAATCGTAAAAGTACGAGTAAGAGTTGCCTTTCGACTCTTTTAGATTAATTGGAATCAACACAAATCAAATAGATGAAGAAATAGAATTCAAATAGATGAAGAAATAGAATTGGGACGTTATATACATTACATAGATAATTAATATCTAGATATATAAATACTAGATATATAAATATAAGATGATATTATAGATTAATCTATATTTATATTAAGCCTATATCTTTATACAGTAAAAACTTTATACACTAGAATAACAAATAAGGATAGTATGATAGATTTCTTTCTATCATACTATCGGATCTCATAGAATACTGCTAATTCTAGTCCCTTCCTTTCATCTAAAACGCAAAATAGGAATCCTTTTCAATGATTGAAGAAAAAAACTTTTCATTTTTTTTCTTCAATCATTGATATTGATAAGAACTAAGAAGTCAAGTTTCATTCAAATTAATCACCTTGACTAACTGTTTTTACGTATATTATAAGTAAAAAAGCAGTAGGAACTAGAATGAACAGTGCAGTAGCAATAAATGCAAGAATATTTACTTCCATAATCTCATCGTTTCGTTTTTCTTTACTTCGCAATAACTCGGGATTTAATCCCATAGAGATAATAAATCTTTCGCCTCTAAATTCAATGGGATAAATTCCATCTCGATGATATCGAGTCTGATCAATATCATGAATAACAATATCTGAGCTATCAAATCGATTCATCGTCGAGAATTGAATAGTATAACATAGAAAGATCTTTTATCCATACCGAATTCAAAAAATGGATTCTTGATTCAATTGATAATTTCTTTACTTTACTTTATTTTTATTTATCATATTCTTTCTTTTCTATAAAAATCAAAATTTCGCCTTCTTTGTACAATCATCTGACGAAGACCCACCTTTACACTTACATTGGTTACAACCAAACCAAAACAAACAATAGGAGCAAAACGGGGAAGGGGGCGTTAAGTTATAAATTCCTTTTTTAATGATCTAATCTTATTGGAAAACAAAAAAATGTGATCAAGTCCCAATATAGAATATAGTATAAACAAATCGAATATTTTACCAAATTCATTTTTTAGGATTTGTTTTTTTTCAGCAAAAATCCTTAAAAAAAAATTATTCATTCCCTCTCTAATAGAAGTGGGATCCTTATTTTTATTTGATCTTTATTTTATTAATATCCCCCTTCTTTGGTAATGAAATGCATAGAATATATTAAAACTTCAATGCGCAATTTGAATGAGATAGATTGTTTCAAATTCAAATTTGTAATTGAGATTACACAAAATTGGAACCAAAAAAAAGAGACTTTTCGGATTAAAAGAAAAGGATTCTATCAAAGCAATTAAATTACTTTTGTATCGTACAAATAAAAATTCCATTTGTGTACGTGCTACCGGAAAAGATACGGTACTTGATTCGATTTCGGTCGGGAGTAATCGAAAAATCCAAACTCAGTATAGTATCTTTTGGAATCTTGAATATGACGCTACCAAAAATTATACTAATCCACATATGTCTCTATCAATCAGTACTAGTTGAAAAAATGAAAATTTCCATATTTGTATTGACTTTGATGAGAAATGAAAAACGAAAAAAAAAAATAAATATAAATAAGAATAAAATTAAGAATAATAAGGATCCCCTTGGGAATGAAATTGTGCTATTTGCCCCCTTCGCCGAAAGGGGAGAGATGAATTGATGTATTTTTTTATTAGATTATTGGATTTTGATCCGTCGGGACTGACGGGGCTCGAACCCGCAGCTTCCGCCTTGACAGGGCGGTGCTCTGACCAATTGAACTACAATCCCGGGGAAATGCAATAAAGTGTACAGCATACATATTCTTATGATTTCATTCAAACCTTTATACTATATTAGATTTTATATTGGAATTGTCGCGTTGTAACAGAAACGGGAGTGGTATACTGATATCCACATGGATATTCACTTTAGTGAGAAAAAGTGATAAAAGGGACAGGGGTTACTAGTCATCTTTTCGTTATTTCAAATCAAAGTCGATTGATAATAAAAAAATCTTTCAATGAAAAAAGACTCTTTTTTTCTTTCAATTATTCTTTTTCTTAGACTTTATACTTACAAATCCTGATCTGAATCTAGATCATTAGCAAGATCATAATTTGTGAGAAAAAAAAAGAAAGCAAATCAAATAAAGAACAGGTAGAGATATATCACAAATTTTGAATTTTTTTCCGTATCAGGCATTTCGAGAGAACAAAGGGGTTATATCATTTCATGGCGGATCAGTGAATTATTGGGCCGAGCTGGATTTGAACCAGCGTAGACATATTGCCAACGAATTTACAGTCCGTCCCCATTAACCGCTCGGGCATCGACCCAGGAAGAATCAATTCCAGACTTATTAATAATCCACGATCAACTTCCTTTCGTAATACCCTACCCCCAGGGGAAGTCGAATCCCCGCTGCCTCCTTGAAAGAGAGATGTCCTGAACCACTAGACGATGGGGGCGCGTTTGCCCGACCGCCAGCATACTATGAGCATAGTATGAACAGTTTTTTGAAATTGTCAATATAACGAAATGGTATGACTAGATTCGAAGAATCTTTCTGTCTTTCATGATTCCATAGCATTTTTTTTTTATTCTTATATTCATGAAAGATTCATTCTAATTGCCATTATATTAAATTATTTAGAATTTTTTTTTATAATTTATTAATTTTTTTTTAAGAATTTGGTTCGGGGGACAAAAAAACTCTTTTCATCAGTGATTCGATGAAATATCTTGGATCTATGTTGAATTACTAAATACATGTATTAATCAAATGTATTTCGTTCTGATGGTGGTCAATTCAATTAGGTTTTGGTTTGGCCTTGAAAAATTCATTACATTGATATTTATCAAATTCAATATCAATAAACCACTTTTTACCTATTCACTAGTTTAGCCTTTACTCACTAGGTAAATCAAATCAAATCTCTCACTTATGAATTGAATGAACTACTATGAGTCTACTCCCTATACCCTATATTTAGTATAATATACTTATATATTATATATTAATTTATAATATACTTAGTATAATTATATAATATTTTAATTAATATAAATTAATATATAATATTATATAAATTTAGTATATAAATATATTTATATAATTTATTTACAATATATCCATTTACTTTATAAAATAAAAATTTTATTTCTAATCTATTTCCATAGATCTATCTTATCCGCATAGCGGCTCATTCAGGAATTGAATCAAAGTGGCCCTTTTAACTCAGTGGTAGAGTAACGCCATGGTAAGGCGTAAGTCATCGGTTCAAATCCGATAAGGGGCTTTGGCCTTTTTTCATAAAACCCAGCAGTAGTATTCTTATTTGCAGTAGTATTCTTATTTGAAGAGGGAATAGAAATATTTTTGATATTTGTAATAAAAAAAGTAAGAAACTCTATAATTAATTCTAAAATAAAATTAGAAATTTTTAAAAATTAACATTATAATGATTTATACCACATTAATACTATATAAAATTAATATTAATTATAACTATAAACTATAACTATAAACATTTAATTCTAGTTACTAGTTATAAATATAGTTATAAAGTTGAACATTTAGTATATTATATTTAGTATATTATAATGATTTAGTATATTATAATGAATAATGATAAATTGGCTCTTAAATCGCCAAATTTTATTATTTTCCATTATTCCAATCAAATCAATTCTAAAAATTAGATTAGAAATCAATAAAAGAAAAAGTAAGTGGACCTAACCTATTGCATCATGACTATATCTACTATTCTGATATTAAAATTCGATATACGATATAGATGAAATTGAAACAGTAGTTTTGCTTTTTCTTTTATTTTCATATTCCTTTTTCTTTGGACTCCGAAAAAATCTGTCGATATTTCTGATTAAAGCTTCTTGCTCCTAGTTATTCTATAGGAAAAAATCACTGTTCCCTTCCTCCATAGAAAAGTTTATTCGAAGTCATAACATAAGACATAGAAGAGACTTTTAAAATATCTTTCTTTTAAAATATCTTTCTTTGATTCCAGAACACAAAATCAATTTATCAATTTATATTGATATATATATACCTATATGAGATTTATATATAAATTTATATATAATAAGATTGATATATCTATCAGATCATGGCTTTATGTACTAAATATTTTCATATCGATGCATACAATATTTTTTTCCGATAATGTAATGTAGAATAAGTGTGAGAAAAATACTTTCATTTTCAAATACTTTCATTTAAAGTTTTCTATTTATTGAATAGTGTATTGAATTTAATAATAGGAAAATTCTCTTTCTTCTTTTCTGAAGATATAAAGTAAATATAAAAAATATTCGAAGTGTCTTTCTTGCTTTGACCTGCGAAATATTTTGGTTTTTTTATCTGAAGGAAAAATAAATATAACAAAAAAAGGCAAAAGGGAAATAAAATATAAGAAAGATGGCGAGAAAAAACAAAGTATAAAATAATAAAATATAGGATACTATAGCAGTTTAATGCACATAGAAATTAGAAGAATACATAAAAATATTGATTTTTAGAAATCTCATGAACAAGATGCAAGAATAAGATTAGTTTGATAGAATGAGAGAAGTAAGTCTGAGGATCAACTAGTAAGGAGATGGGGATCACTTATTCCTTGAACAGTTCTTTCAAAAAATTCATCTATCTGATTGATGAGTCATAAAAAAATTCATGGTTCGTGCGGTTATTAAGACTATAAGAAGGAATAACCGAATTGAATTCATGAATTTACCTAAGTCGGGTTATGGGCCGATAAAGAATTTTTTTCTTCGAAACCCATTAAAAATTAGAAGGTGCAGTGTACGAAAAATCAAATCATACATAAATGATAGAAGTTTCAAAGGCCCTGAAAATGCTATGAGGTGTTCGGAAATGGTTGAAGTAGTTGAATAGGAGGATCGCTATGACTATAGCCCTTGGTAAATTTACCAAAGACGAAAATGATTTATTTGATATTATGGATGACTGGTTACGGAGGGACCGTTTCGTTTTTGTAGGTTGGTCCGGTCTATTGCTCTTTCCTTGTGCCTATTTCGCCGTAGGGGGTTGGTTCACAGGTACAACCTTTGTAACGTCATGGTATACCCATGGATTGGCCAGTTCCTATTTGGAAGGCTGCAACTTCTTAACCGCCGCAGTTTCTACTCCTGCTAATAGTTTAGCACATTCTTTGTTATTATTATGGGGTCCTGAAGCACAAGGAGATTTTACTCGTTGGTGTCAATTAGGTGGTTTGTGGACTTTTGTTGCTCTCCACGGTGCTTTTGGACTAATAGGTTTTATGTTACGTCAATTTGAACTTGCTCGATCTGTGCAATTGCGACCTTATAATGCAATCGCATTCTCTGGTCCAATTGCTGTTTTTGTTTCTGTATTCCTGATTTATCCATTAGGCCAGTCTGGTTGGTTTTTTGCGCCTAGTTTTGGTGTAGCAGCTATATTTCGATTCATCCTCTTTTTCCAAGGGTTTCATAACTGGACGCTGAACCCATTTCATATGATGGGAGTTGCCGGCGTATTGGGCGCTGCTCTGCTATGCGCTATTCATGGTGCTACT
>CANYLF012638991.1:0-11417 GCA_948193215.1 Bocquillonia castaneifolia
ATTCCACATTAAAGGGATTTGAAATATGTGTTATCACATCATAAATCAATGGGATCCATATGGGGTTCGTTTCAAGCCTTGCAACATGTTCCTTATTTCCATGTTATTGTCTGGAATGCCAGTCAATTTACTTAGGTCCATGTGATGTCATTACCTTTTACTGGGGTCCTAACTCACATTTTTAAACATCTTGGGATTGACTTATCCAAAAATGAACATGTAGCCCGAGAGCCATTCCCAATGTCATTACTTAAAAGAGTACAACTTAATGCCTTCTTCTATAGAACCTTAAGTATTAGTGTTAAGGAAAATCACCAGGAAGAAGAACGATGTCAAGAAGGTACATTGACATTACCTCAACTACCGGTACCTTCCACTAGTCCATTACTATAATCTGATGTCACTTCCATAATTGAAGATTTGAAGTCTAGTGTGACGGCATTAGAGGAAACTATCTTGGTGTTGGTGTTGCAAAGACAACAAGCAGGGACTTGCGAAATGGCGAATAAGGTGCTTCAAGTGCTTAACAATACATTTCCATGAATTTAGAACATAAATGTTGGTTGTCCAGTTTGTACTTTTTTTCTCTTCATTTCTTTGACAAGAACAAGTGTTTTGATTTCATTGATCCTTTACCCATGTCTTGGTTCATATGATATATGATGCATGAAAATTGAAATTTTGACATTTTCAAAAAATTTAGAAAATAGGCCCAGAATAGATCACACGTTCTATGATTTTAGTTTGTTATTTTGTTTAGTTTTAACTTTTGGTATTAACATGAAAAGAGCTTGGCTAGTGTAATGGATGGCTTTAATACCATTTCTAGAGAAAAGTGTCTTAAAGGGCTATTTAGTCAACAATTAAATCCTACCCCAAGGAAATGTTGAAAGAAATTTTAAGGGATGACCCTTTTTTAGACAGATTTCCATGCTAACAGACCAATGTAACAGAACTCGTTTAATAATTGTTATAAGTGTCCTTTATATATTCATCTCCTTGTCCTCACCTTTGATTTTTCCCTGATTAGAAAGTCTTTGATTCCAATATTCTGAGCTCGAAAGCTTAAATTCCTAACCACATTCAATCGTTTTCCCTTTTCTTGTGTGAAATTCATTCAAAATGCTATTCTTTTGAAGAAAATTTATCTTGAAAATTTTAATTGTGGAAAGATTGATTACTAATCTTTACAAATTTCATAAAGGTTCGCCCGTTGCATTGGTAATAATAGAGAGAATGAACAATTTACGCACTGTTTTTGGAATCCATTACACAACCTTAGCCTATTTGTTAGGATCCATCCGATGATGTTTTTTATGACACTCTTCCATTGTCAAATCCTATTTTTTTTATTTTATCCTCTAATTTTAAGTAAGTCATCCTTGACTTAGAGAGCATGCTCTAATTTTTGCCTAAGAAGACCTTGTGGATTTTGAACTTAGCAAGCTTTTTTTTTCTTGCCCTTTCTTTTGGGCTACCCTAATTTTTGCCTAGGCCATCCCTTGGGGTTTTTGACCCAGCGAGCCTAATGTACACTCAAATTTATGCTTAAGCCTAGTCTCATTGAATAGTGATTTTTATTTACTTTTACCCCCCATTTTGTAAGGAAAATTGGGTTTGTGATGATGGAGTACGACTCTTCAAATAAGTCACATTCAAAAATTATTCATCAAATGATTGTCACCTAGAAGTAACCATCATGGTCTCTTTATGAGACACCTAATTTGTAGAGATAAAGTGCTTAAATAATAACAATACCATTCTTATAAAACAAAAACTGAGACACCTAATTTGCAGAGATAAAGTGCTTAAATAATAACAATACCATTCTTGTAAAACAAAAACATACATATTTTTCTAAACATATTTTTAAGATTTTTATAGAAAAATAATTTTATTACGAAGAAATGCAGATTTCTATGCAGAATATGGGTAGTTGTATATGTTTGGTTGAATTTGGTTTGGTTATTGTTTGGGTTGGATGGAGGAGGAGGGATAAAATAAAACAAAAGGAGTAAAAAATGAAGAAAAAAGAAAATAACAAAAGAGGAGGAAAGAAAAGAGGAAAGAGGAAAGAAGGAAAAAAATAAAGGGAAATGTGAAGGTTTTAATTTTAGAAAGAGTGATTTGCCCTTGAACTGGAAACCATCTGGCCTGCCTGCTACCTTAAACAAATCTTTTATGATCACCGTGATTATTTTAATTGCTGCTAATTTTACCATTCATTTGTAAAATTCTCCCTAGACTTGGATGATGCTTCAAATTTTTAAATGCTTGCCTTGACATGCTGCAGACAAGGAGGTTTTGCCTCCGAGCTTGAGCCATGACTAGCAACTGCGACACTGTGTGTTCAGCTGCTGGGCTGAAGTTGTAATCACCACCCAAATGGGCATCGGGAATGTCTTACAAGGTGTACACTTCGATTCCTCTTAAGAATACGAAAGGTGTATTGACCCCAGAGATTCAAGGATTGTGCTTATCAATTCTCAAAGTGTGATTCTTTACCCAATACTCCTAGTATTATACCAACTTTCATTCCTTCTAACAAAGCAATAAAAACACACAACGATTATAGCCTACCTTTTACATATATTCATGCAATAGTGAGTTTCTAATAACAAACAAGGAATATTTTAATAATTACTAGCTATTAATTAAGGTTAATTTACATGCATATTGTGATAACAACACATAACACATCAATATAGCAACACAACCTAGGTTTTCTACCAATTTTAACCTAAAAGATTACTAGATAAGCATTAATAACCAATTTCATTCATTAAAACAACTGAATAATTACCAAAGAAGTTTCAGAAGCTTACCTCGTCACTGCATTCCACGTGAAAGCTACTGTATACTCATTTACAGACCCTTACACAACCGTTTAATGCCCAACGCCACTTCTAGAAGTAAAACAGGGACCAACGCCACTCGTGGGACTAGTGTTTGGGCCAAACGCCACTTACCTATAGGTGTTGGTAGCCAGGATAACAACAGCATGCATGTTTTGACGAAAAACATGATTTTTGGGTTTACCAAGCTCGGAAAACTCACATTCACAGATGATTACGCACAAAACATTCACCAAAACATGTTATAATGCATGAATCATGACAAAAACATCCGAGATCTAAGTATGACATGCATTAAAACACAAAAAGATTCAAACTTTGCATGCAAAACATGCGAAAGATGCAAACTTTAAATGTAAAACAAGCAAAAGATGCAAACATTACATATAAAACCATCAAATAGCACAATTTCACATGTCAATACATAAAGAAATAAACTTTATACATAAAAAACATGCAAAGATAACAAATTTATACATTAAAACACAAAGGCAACAACCTTTATGCATTAAAACATAAAAAGATGCAATTTTTATGCATTAAAACATAAAAGAAACAATTTTTATGCATTAAAACATGAAAAACAATAATTTTTATGCATAAAACACATGTTAATGGCATCAAACAATTCAGATCTAAAATAAAACATGTAAAAATATGCAAAAGAAACAACTTTCACCATTCATAATGCATATACATGGAATTTTGTGGCATTTAAACAAGATAAACATGCATGAACGACATTTAATCATGCAAAAAAAAGTTTACAGCAAGGAAAACACATAAAAACATAATATCATGACACAGAAATCATGAAAACGTGCAAAAATGATGAAAACATAAAGAAATAAGAGACTTACCTTGCAAGAAACTGATTTAGAAGTGCTTGAGAACCCTCAGATTTGATTTGAGTGACTTCTAAGTTGCTTTTTGTTGATTTAGAGCTGCTGGAGTCTTGCTAGAATGGATTGAATGCTTAAAAACACCTTTGAGTGCAAAAGATGAACAATTTCAAAGCTTTTTTGCTATTTCAATGTGAAAGAGTGTAATTTTTTTATCAATCAAGTGAGTTTAGAGTGTTGATATGGCAAATCAAACCCTATAATTCGTGTAAACTACTGCCTCCCCCTAAAACCTAGTTTTAGATGAGTAATTATATGCATACTAGCTTAAATCTTGAGTAAGGGTTAAAATCATCACTTTCCATGCTAAAAACAATGACTTGAGCTTAAAGCAAAGGACATTTTGGTCAAAGATAGTCTACCAGAGGCTTGGAATGAGTGCACAATTTGTGCCGATCATTCCGGGCCAAAACAGCTTGAAATCGAGCTTTTTATGCTAAAAATCATGAAACTAGCCTTGAGGGCCCAACGCCAGCCTTCCTTGTGGCATTGAGCCCAACGCCAATCCTAGGAGTGGCATTGAGCCCCACTCCACTTGGAAGAGTGGCGTTGGGCCCAATTCCACTCTAAAGAGTGGTGTTGGGCCTTTTTGGGCCTCCAAACATCGGATTTTACAAAAACGTATGAAAGAGAAAATGTGCAGAATGGTCTAAACTATCATCCTCAAAATTTCAAGTCATTCTGATAGTTGTAGAGAAAGTTATGATGAAAATCGTTTGAAAAATGCACTGTTATGCACAAAATAGAGGTTTTGGGCGAAAACATGCTCTTGTAAGCTTAGAAAACGATTTGATTGTGGCTATGCAATCTCTAAAAAGCAATCATCAACTTTTCATGATATTTAAAACATGAATGATCAACACTAGGCCACCGAGCCACTTCCACTACATCCAAAAATTAGGTGTTAATAGTTTGCCCCGCTTTGTTAGAGGTTTGTAGTATTATCCAATAATATGGAAAATGACGACAAAGCAAAAACATGTAATTTTTGAAAAGAAATGCATACCTCGACTACAGTGTGTGAAGTTTAACCTTGGACCTCGGTTACCTTAGTTTAACTTCACGGGGATTTGGGTGTTTAGACCCTTCTGACTCGAAAATTAGGGTGCCGCTCCAAACAAAGTATCACCTCAGACTTTGACTACCTTGGTTTAACTCTATGGGGAACAATTGGTTTTCCTGGTTCAGCTATCAGGATAAAGTTTTGCCTTGGACTTCTGCTGCCTTGGCTTGACTTAAAATTAATCGAAGTTCCATCTAAGATCTCGGTTTCTTAGACTTCACTCCATGGGGAATAATATGATTTGTGACTCGGATATCAGATTGTAACTCCTCTTAGAACCTCGGCCACCTAAGTTAGGAAGATAGGTCTTTCTGACCTTCCTGGTCGGATACCAAGTTAATTTTTATAACAAAACTTTTATCCTTCTTTGTAAGAAAACTTCAAGGAACAAAACAGCAATTTGCCAAATTGGCACTTATAAGTGGTGGGCAGCATATGTTTTTGCACTATTCAAATCAATTTTTTTACCCAAACTTCAATTTCCTCTCATTTCTTGATTTCTTAACCAAATCACTTCGAACAAAAGGCAAAATGGCGGATGATCCGGTGTTAGAACCTACATGGGAGCCGGTTATCCTTTTCTGGGTGCTAAAACCTGGTTCAGGAGGAATCCGAAGAGGAGGAAGAGTTTCTCCACTTTCTAATGCTTGATTTCATATCTATAACACACTCGGAGATCGGGTAAGCATCCAAACACTTCAATCTTGTTGTTTATTGACTGGGCATTATGTATTTTGTCAAAAATCTATGAAACAAACCCGAATTGGCAGCCAACATCACTGTCCAATGCTCAATGCCACTACTGGGAGTGGCGTTACTGCCAACGCTAATTGTGCAACTGGTGTTGGTGGCAATGCCACTGCTTAGGACTGCCGTTGAGCTGAGTTCCGGTCTCGGTAGTGATTTTGAACTCCGTATAGCATTTCGATGCATGTTTGGATGATTTAACACGTAAAAATAGACTCATGTGTACATTTTATGATTGATTTTTTCATGATTTACACATTTTATGAATGATTTAGGATGATACATACATTTAATGAATAATTTAGGACGGTATGTATATTTAAGGAATGATTTATGCATTTCGTAAATGATTTATGCATGATTTGATCCTTTGTTGGCTGCCAAAGTTAGAAATAAAGAATGCATGCAAGAAATTAGATGACTGAGTTAGGAAACATACCTATTATTTCATCTTGTAGGGAGATGAGACCACTTTCACCTATAATGGAAACTTGTCCAAAGTTCGAGTAGTTTGGAGCGGATTACCTCTAGGTGTGCAGTCATTAGTGCTATAGACTGGATTTGGTCCTTTACTCTCCATATTTACTGAGAATGTGGATGATCATATGAGCTCTCGCTGTGATCAGCGTTCTATGCAGACATTGATGGAGCGATGGTTTGCTACTGCCCACACCTTCCAGTTGCCATGCAGGGAGTATACACTGTCTCTAGCTTCCTTTTCCGCTATTACTAGGCTAGCATGTGCTTGTGAGATGATATTCTAGGATGGTGGGATATACTCTGTCCATCATGACATGCAGAATGAGTATATTCTCCGGATGTTGGGGATGGTTCCAGGACGAAAAAGCCTTAAGAAGATCTATGTTGATGCACTTGTGAGACATCTTCTGAGCTATCAGCTAGAGTTTGATTGACGATTTGATTAGATGGTCCATGTTTTCATCCTTTACTTACTGGGTAGTACTATCTTCTATGACACCAATTCTACCATCGGCTTGCATTTCATTCCTATCCTCAGGGACTTTGATCAGATGACCAGGCATGGCTCTCATGCTTTAGCCTATCTGTATCTTTGCATGGATAGAATTTCTTATGGTGCTGCAAAGTTCTGTAACTTCTGGCACATCACTCATGTGAGTTGCTTTTACTTTTGCTTTATTCTTTTTTACTTTACTTGCCATGTACTACTCTAACCCTTCTTTTTGTAGGTTTGGGATATTGAGTTGGGCTTGATTTGCTAGTTGTTCCCTTTTCAGCCCCGCCATGTATTCCATGTCGTCAAATGTTAGGGCTTGCAGTGATTGTGTATTCATCCAGCTGACATCAATGCTCATCGTGTGTATCTTAAATCTCTTACTGCTTCTAGGGTAAATAAAAGTAACTTTGTTAGTTCAAAACAATTGACATGAGTTCAAAATACTTACCTTGTTTTTCTTCTGTTTCAGCTTGACAGACAATGGTTGGGCCCGATAGAGGGATTTCCGCCTTATGTTATTGCGTCTCTATCAAAGGATCAAATGAGGATCCTTCTAGAGGGTCCTGGACTTAGGATGTGGTTTCTAGGAGAGAGGACTCGCCACCAGTATTCAGCTAGATTCCGCAGGAGGCCACATGACCCTCCCCTTGAGATGTTTTGGGGACATGAGCTAACGAACAATGCTCTGACTATAGCTCTTAATGGCTTTGAGTACGTATCTTTTCTTTCTCATTCTAAGAACTACACTCTTTTTTTACGCTCGAGGTGCCTTCTAGTATTGCCTTGGTCTCCCAGGTTGTTAAGCAAGGTAATATTCCATCCTTTCTGCTTCTTCATACATCACGCCTTGCTTGCATGATCTACAACTGTTTCTTTATAGGTGTCCATAGGAGTAGTGAAATTTTTTGAGTCAAGCTCTGATGATGATCAGGATGAGGGAGATTCTGGGGGCTCTGGTGATGATGTTGCCCCCAGTCCTAGGCTAGACATTCCCAGACAAAGTAGCTGGACTCGCGCTTCTACTAGAGGAGTGATTTCGAGTCCAAAGGTTGCTAGGCCTCGTCAGTCTAGACATACTTCTAGCAGCCGTGGTGATGTTGTACCAGGTCATATCACTGAGTTCCCTGGACTATCTGTGCATCATAGGACTGTTGTTGGTTTGGTGGTTGGGCCTTAGCTGCTTGATCCTCGGTATCATCTGCATCATCATTAGAATCATCACGATCAGAGAAAGTGACAATGCCCATCGGAATATGTAAAGTGGCAATCCTGGTTAGAAGTCAAAAATCAGGAAATCCATTGAAAGGAAAATCTGATTAATCTTACCTTGGAAAGCATCCTATCAAACATAGGAAGTACAGGAAGGCATCGTTGTCTAAGGAACTTCTGATAATCGTTAGCCTAGGTAATGAAAGTTGAACACTCAAAACCATTGAGAGCACTTTCCAGAAAGTCTCCAATAAAGTCGTGACTCCAGAAGATGTCCAATGGAGGATCAAAAGGCTCTCTATGGAACCTCACGTTATACTAAAGGTAAGTCATCTCTCCAAGAAACCACATTCTCATCCTAGGTCCTTCTAGGAGAATCCTCATGCCATCTTTTTCTATGGTGCCCACAACATAAGGAGGATATCTCTCAACTGGACCAATCTATCCTCTGTCAAGCTGTAAAGCACCAGAGAAGCAAGGTAAGTCTCTAACACACTTTTGATTTAGTTTAAACTAACAAAGTCTCTAACACACTTGTACCCTGTCAATGGTAAGTGAGTTAAGATACTCGTGATGGTGATGAACTAGAGATGCATGAATATACATGCGATGAAAACCCCACCGTCAAAGAATAGGGAATGTATGGGGATGATGTATAGGCAGATATCGGTGTAGCAAACCCATCTCGATGGCCCAAACTTGTAAAATAAGAGATAAAGTCATAAGCATACAAGCAAAGAAGGAAGCCACAAAAGCAAGAAGCAACTTACATGAGTAGCATGCCAGAAGTCACAGAATTTAGCTCCACCATGCACAATCTTGTCCATGCACAGATACAGATAGGACAAAGCAGGAGATCCCCAGTCATACTTAAACATTTGATCAAAGTCTTGAAGGATTGAAACAAAATGCAGAGGGACAGTGGTATTGGTATCACAGAACAGGGTGCTAGCAAGCAAATACAGGATAAAGACGCAGGCCATCTGGTCAAACCTCCAGTGTAAACAGGGCTGATAGCTTTGTAAATGTCTAGCCAAAGCATCAACATAGAGCTTCTTCGAGCTCTTCCTACAAGGAACTGTCCCCAGCATCCGAAGAATACACTCATTTAGTACCAGCTTATCTACAAAGTAGACCCCAGCTTATCTACAAAGTAGATCCCTCCAACAAAGAAAATCCTCTCACCGGCACATGCCAATCCAGTAATGGCAGAAAAGGAAGTAGGAGATAGTGTATACTCCCTGCATGGTAACTAGAATGTGTGGGTGGTATCAAGCCATATCTCCATAAGTGCTTGCATTGCATGACAGTAGCAATAAGGATTGTCTAAATCCCCTGCACCATCAGGAATAGTAGAAAGGAAGGGTCCAAATCCAGCCTGAGTAACCAGAGTCTGAACCTTTACAGGTATTTGTCTCCAAATATTATGAACCTTCTGAAAGTTCCCATTGAAGGTAAAGGAATAAGAATCACCCTGCAAAGAAGCAATACAGGTATATCCCTAACTCAATTATCTCATTTGCATGTTTTACTAACTCAAGTGGCCAACAAACCCTAGTTCATGCATAAATTCATCATGTAGCATACATATTATGGTAATTTTTGCATCTTAGAATATCTAAACATGCATCAAAAGTCCACATTCAAGTTGAAAACTGCCCCACATGCCTAAAGGGGTGGCAACGCCACTCCCAGAAGTGGGTTCACCCTCAACACCACTCCTATAAGTGGTGGTGAACGCCACCCATAAGAGTGGCGTTGGTGGTGTGCTAGTGGTGTTGGCCACTGTGTTTTGCTGTAATTGCAGAATAAACAAATCCTAGATGATTCACAAGAAAAATAAGGAGTTTTGGGGCTTACTTGGTCTCTCACAAGGCTAGAAATGTGGAATTTGGCATTGGAAAGTGAAGAGATTCCTCCTCGCCTTAGAATTCCTCCACTCAAAGTTCTTTGGACTTCCCCACGGATGTGAAAGTTGCTTACAGGATCCTAGGTTGGTTCTAGAGCATGATCGTCTGTCATTTCTACTTCTTGTTTGAAGAAATTTGGTAAAGAAATGAAGAGATGAGAAAAGAACTTCAAAAACCCTAAGGAAATGGGAATGAGAGGGCTGCTACCCATTTAAGGGTTTATACCCTATTTGGCAAATTACCAATTCGGTCCTTAAAAGTTTTATTGCAAATAAAGATTGAAATTCCCATGAGGGGGGGTGAATTGGTGCGGAATTGGAAATTAAAAATGCTTTGAAGAATAGACAAAGATTTATAGTGGTTCTGTCCAACTCTTGACCTACGTCCACTTCTCTAAATACACAATTTGGGGTTCCACTACCACAAATGGATTACAAGGAGATTTAACAGGCTATCTCCAACCTTTACAATGAAGATTTTTACAGGCTATCTTCAACCTTTATAAAGATTTCAAAGGTTCTCTCCAAACCTAGAGTTTACCAAGGCTCATCACAAACCTAGTGTTTACAAAGGCTAACACCAAACCTAGTGTTTACAAGGTTAACACCAAACCTATCCAAGTGTTTCCCAATCCTCACAAAGATTGACACTTGTATAAGGTAGAAAGATCACTCAACCCAAGCAACTAATGCTCTAGAGCCCTAACTACCTACACACAATAAATTCACAATACAATTTATGTTTACAAAGAAATTTAGAAAATAATTTGCAAGAGTTCTGGCTATCTAAGATTGTGTGTTATTTATAAACATAATTTGCAGGGATATTTATAGCCATTAACCCCAAGAAACTAGCTGTTAGAAACTAATCAAGGTGTTTCCAACGGATAGAAAATTTTTGAATAAAGGCAATTATTATGTCCGTCGCAAGGGTGACTTCTTCCTCGCATGCGTTATGTTTGAAAATTTCTCCAACAGTCATGAGAATTCTAAGCATTGCGTAGGTGATGGAAAGTATCACGGGCGTGATGAATCCCTGTTGGATTTTTCATGAAAATGTGGTTATTGGATCCTTTTTCACGTGCGTGATGGTGTTCATCACATGCTTGATCCCTTGTGATTCTTCAAGTGATCCATGAGAGTCTTCATCGTGATCTCCATTGTCTTCTATGTGATGGAGTGTGAAGACTGACTTTATACATGAAGGACCTTCATCACGTAGGTGATTGACGCATCACGTGCGTGATGGAGTCTTTCACCAGAAGCTATGTTTTCTCCCTTTTAGCTCGTGATGCTTCCATCTTGCAGGTGATGTGCATCGCGTAGGTGATGATGTCCATCATGGGCAAGATGAGACTTTGTCCAAAAATCTCAAGAATTTTCAGCTTCATCACGTTCTGGCTTACGTTGGTGATGATGCTCGTGATGTTGATCACATGCGTGATCCATACCACTTTGCACGTGATTTATAGGTCACTTTAATTTTGCTTTTTGAAACTCAACCTGCACACTTAGAAACTTGATTAAATACTTAAGGGAGGTTGTCAAGCTTAAAATAGATTAGATAGAAGACCTTTAGGCCAACAAGGATGAAGGTTTCAATACAGTTAAGTCCAGAACTCAAAATTAGGGATACAAAGGATCAAATTAGCTTAAGGTGTGAGTAAATCTCTAAAAAGTGTTGAAGATTATAGAGGAACTAGAGATAGAGTGTCTAAAATTGCTAGAGGAAATTGTAGAGTGGCAGAAAATCCAA
>CANYLF012640352.1:0-14118 GCA_948193215.1 Bocquillonia castaneifolia
ATCAGTAAAACATGTGATATAAGTGTAGTCTTATTGAACATCATGGTTTGTCATATTACTTTTATGCATTGTTAAGTCATGTGTATGTCTTAGAACATTATGGTTTGTAATGTTGCTATATGTGTGCATTTTAAAGATATGAGATGTATGATGATTGTGTTTTATTAAGCATTTGTGCATAAAATGGTTTTGATAATTTAATAAATATTTTTTTAGGTGTTCAAAAATAGCTCAATTTCCAAAGGTCAACATTCCAACTCACCCTTACCAAACACGTTACAAAACCAGGATGGAACTTCCAACAATTGAAGAAATGAGACAGGAGATCAACAACCTGAAATGCCAGCTCATAGGAATTTCTGATATGAAAGATCAAGTTGCTCAACTAATTGAGTTAATCAAAGAGAAAGGGGTTTTGGAAGGATCTGTAAAGAAACCTGAATTTAAGATAAATTCGCATTCTAGAGAAGGTCTGGCCATAAGGGACCTTTAGTGGATTTTTTCTATGATTCTCAAGAAGAGGTGCCAGATTTTAAAGAATGGCCAGGACTTACTGGTGAAGTGGTCAATGTAACGGTTCCTAAGAAAATTAATTTGCTGGAAGAAAGACTAAAAGCTTTAGAGTAGTCTAATGTTTATGGCTTAACTGATGCCTCACAACTATGTCTAGTTCCTGATGTTGTGATTCCTCCAAAATTCAAAACATCGGAATTTGAAAAGTATGAAGGAATGAGTTACCCTCAGAGTCATTTGGCCATGTTTTGCAGTAGGATGGCAGGCCATATCAGTAACGAGAAGCTTCTAATTCATGTATTTCAAGAGAGTTTGTCAGGATCTACTCTTCATTGGTACATGCAGTTAGAAAAATCACACATCAAGAGGTGGAAAGATTTAGCTGATTTCTTTTTGAAGCAGTATAAGCACAATTTAGACATGGCCCCAAGTCGTGAAGATTTATCTGCCATGGACAAAAAGAATGCTGAAACCTTCAAAGAATATGCCCAGAGATGGAGAGACAAAGCTGCTCAGGTAGTTCCAGCTCTGACAGAGAAAGAAATGGTGTCTAATTTCATTGAGACTTTGGGACAACCTTTCTATGGAATGTTGTTAGTAAATACCTCAAATAATTTTTTTGATTTAGTAATAGCTAGAGAAAGGATTGAGCAGGGGATCAAGAAAGCGAAAGTTGAAGATAAGACCGCCAAGGGCAATAGTTCCCAGAAACAGTATGTTGAGAAGAGGAAGGAGAGAGAAATAAACATTATTAGTAGGTACACACCAAGGGTTCTACAATATTCAGTGATGCCTGCCTTTTCAAACCCATCACCATTTACTACTAATACCACAACATTTGTATACCCATACCAGCAACCTACCCAGCCAACCACATTCCAAAATAAAAACACCCTATGACCCATAAGTGATAATAGACCACAAAATTTTTGAGCTAGAATCCCAGAACACTTTGAACCAATTCCCATGGCATACACTAAACTATTGCCACAATTACTTCAAAGCCTACAAGTAAGCATGATACCCATGGAACCAATAAAACCACCTTTTCCAAAATGGTATGACCCAAATGCTCGTTGTGATTATCATGCTAGCGAAATTGGGCATTCCACTAAGAATTGTACCTCTTTGAAAAGGAAAGTCCAAGCCCTAATCAAAGCAGGATGGTTGAAATTCAATAATGGAAACCAAACTCCCAATGTGAGCAATAATCCCCTACCAACCCATGACACTGAAAAAGTTTAATGCAATAATGACTGACTCAGGGGTGTACAAAAGTACAGTGGAAGAAATACTTATGCCTTTGAAGTTCTTATTCAAAGCTCTTGACAAAGCAGGGATGGTGAAATCTTTTAAAGGTTATGAAGAGGTGAGATGTGAATACCTTTCAAATGCTAGGGGGCATGCTATTCAAAATTGTTCTCAGTTCAAGACAGAAGTGAAGCGGCTAATGGATGCAAAATTTCTTTTTGTTGGAGTAGAAAATCATGAAGCAAATGATGTATGTGGCATTTCAGATGATGTATCTTCTCATGTTGGAGCACCAATCTTTTTAGAAATAGATTGTTCTATTGGTTCTAAGGCTTCAGTATCATTTCCAGAAGGAATCATGCCTTTGACAATCAATACCCCTGCTCCTTTCAAGTATGAAAATTCTGTGAAAGTGCCTTTGAGGTATGATTGTGTCTCCTCAATCCAAGAGGGAAATGTTATGAAGGAGAATTTTAGAGACAATTTAGCTATTGATATATCTGGAATAGGGGGTATGACTCGAAGTGGTAGATTTTACACTCCTGAAGAACTTGAACAACATAAAGTGGAAGAAATGGAAAGAAATCGAAAAGGGAAGGGTAATGAAAATGAAGATGTTACCAAGCCACCAGAGTCAAGTCCCAAGACTGTCCAACCAACAGTAATTCAAGAAGTTAAGAGAATAGTTATTGAAGATGAGACATGTGAATTCTTGAAGGTGATTAGACAGAGTGAATATAAAGTGATTGAGCAATTAAACAAGACTCCTGTAAGGATATCAATATTGTCCCTCATTTTAAACTCAGAATCACACCGAAATGCACTGCTAAGGATGCTGAATCAGGCACATGTCTGTCATAACATGTCAATCGACAATTGGGATCATGTAATCGGTAACCTTGTGGTGGCAAATTATATATCTTTCTGTGATGATGAAATTCCTTCTGAGGGAACTGGGCATATAAAAGCACTACATATCTCAGCAAAATGCAAAGGTTATACTATTGCTAAGATATTAGTGGATAATGGATCCTCTTTGAATGTGATGCAAAAATCCACTCAATATTGAATCTTCATTCATTAAGCCTAGTAATATGATAGTAAGAGCTTTTAATGGCACTTGAAGGGAAGTGATTGGGAATGTGGAGTTACCTGTTGAGATTGGTCCACAACATATTTGAGATTACATTCCAAGTAATGGATATAGATCCAGCTTATAGCTTATTGTTAGGAAGGACTTGGACTCATTCTGCTGGTGCTGTTCCATCATCATTGCATCAAAAATTAAAATTCTTCATTTAGAATCAATTGATAAAAATTTCCAGTGAAGAAGAGCTCTTAGTCACCAAGTCAGTTGCTAATCCATACATTGAGGATGCAGAGGAAGCATTGGAGAGTTCTTTTCAGTCCTTTGAAGTTGTAAATTCATTGCATGTGAGAGAAGGAACAGAGATCCCTATGCCACGATTTTCAAAAGCATCTCTTTGTGTTGCTAAATAAATGATCCAGGGGCAATATGTTCCAGGAAAGGGTTTGGGAAGACAGAATCAGGGGATTTCTAAGCCACTAGAAGTGAGAGCAAACAAGAACCGAGCTGGGTTAAGGTATAGAGGTGTAAGGAGAGGTTGAAAAGATGGATTTTCCTCCTTTAAGCCAAAATTTTAGGAGTGTGGGATCATTCCTCCTAAACAATCATATGGAAGACAAAGTGGTACATTTGATGGGAGATCTGACAATTTCCATGGTGGAAGGAGCCATGTTAGAAAATGCTTAGAGCAGCTGGGTTAAATTATGTAATCCGGACTCTAAACCTTATAGCTAGAAAGCCTATGACTTGCCTATCCTTTCAAAGTAATTTCATTATCATGCTTGTTTATTCCTTTTATTTTATCGACTCTGCCCAAGGTCACAAGTAGCTTTTATTAGGGCGTCTTTCTTTTTAACAATTATCTATAAAAATAAATTTCCTTTTCTAAAAAATTTTTGCTTATTTTGCTCTGTCCTTATTTGTTTTTATTCATATTTAATTCAAGCACATGAAACTTGCATTCTCATTTTCATACCTATATTAACATTCAGGGACAATGTTGATGAAATTGATAATGAAAATACTATGGTGGAATTGATTTTGATAAACCGGTAGATCAAGTTACATCAGATGATGAAATGAATGATGAAATGGAAGTAGAAATACCACCACAAATTCAAAAGATGGTGGAGAGGGTAGAAAACATAAAGTCTCAGCAAGCTTCTTCAGAGATAGTTAACTTGGGGACAGAAGAAGATAGAAAAGAGGAGAAGATCAGTCAGATGCTCTCTCCATAGGAAAAGGAGCATTATATGGAATTTCTCATAGAATATAGGGATAACTTTGCATGGTCCTACGAAGATATGCCAGGGCTGAACACTGACACTGTGGTGCATAAATTACCTTTAAAGCCATATTACAATCTAGTAAAATAGAAATTGAGAAGAAATAAGCCAGAAATTTTATTGAAAATTAAAGAAGAAGTGAAGAAGCAATTTGATGCTGGATTTCTCAAAGTGTCAAAGTATCCAGAATGGGTAGCAAATGTGGTTCTAGTACCAAAGAAGGATGGAAAGGCCAGAGTATGTATAGAATACATGGATCTAAATAAAGACAGCCCTAAAGATGATTTCCCTCTTCCACATATCGATGTATTGGTAGATAATGTTGCTGGGCTCTACATGTTTTCCTTCATGGATTGTTTTTTAAGGTACAATAAAATCATGATGGATTTGTGTGACAAGAAAACGACAACGTTCATAACTCATTGGGAAACATTTTGTTATAAAGTAATGCCTTTTGGGTTGAAAAATGTGGGGGCAACTTATCAATGAGCAATGCTCACCTAGTTTCATGATCTGATGCATAAAGAGATTGAAGTTTATGTGGATGATATAATTGCCAAATCAAGACCAGGGGAAGATCATTTGAAAGTCTTGAAAAACTTGTTTGATCGATTCAAAAAGTATCAAGTCAAATCTAACCCAGCTAAATGTATATTTGGGGTCTCATCAGGAAAATTATTAGGGTTTATAGTAAGTAGGAAAGGGATTGAAATTGATCCAGATAAAATTAAAGCCATTTCAGAGATGCCTCCGCCTAAAACTAAGTAAGAAGTAAGAAGTTTCTTGGGGAGACTCAACTACATTGCCCGGTTTATTTCTATCTTGACTGCTACTTGTGAGCCTGTTTTCAAATTACTGAGAAAGAACAACCCAGGACAATGGGATGAAGATTGTCAGGAGGCCTTTGATAAGATCAAGCACTATCTATAAAGCCCACCAGTATTAAAGCCACCAACTCCAAGGAAACCATTACTGTTGTATTTGGCTGTCCATGAGAAATCAATAGGCGGAGTACTAGGCCAACATGATGAATCTGGAAAGAAGGAGCAGGCAGTGTATTACATCAGTAAGAAGTTCACTGATTATGAGTCCATATATTCCAGGTTGGAAAGAACCTGTGCCGTATTAGCTTGGGCAGCGCACAGATTGAGACATTACATGTTGTATTACACCACATGGCTTATTTCAAAAATGGATCCAATCAAATACATTTTTGAGAAACCTACACTAATGGGAAGAATTTCTCATTGGCAAATGGTATTGTCAGAATATGACATAGTATTTGTCACTCAGAAGGTGATCAAAGGGAGTGCAGTAGCAAATTTCCTAGCTGACAGAGCATTAGAAAAATATGAGCCTCTGGATTTTAAATTTTTTGATGAAAATATTTCAGTTGTTGAGGAAGAAGAAGTCAGAGAAAATTGAATAATGAAGTTTAATGGAGCATCCAATGCTTTAGGACATCGAATATGAGTCATCCTGATATCACTAGAAGGGAGATATTATCCTATAACAGCCAAGTTATGTTTTGATTGCACCAACAACATAGCAGAGTGTGAAGCTTGTGCATTGGAAATGAGAGCTGCCATAGATATGAAAATTAAAAGGTTGGAAGAATATGGTGATTCTGCTTTGGTAATCAATTAGTTGAATAATGATTGGGACACCAGAGATGAGAAATTGCTTCCATATCAAGAGTACATTTCTAATTTGGCTAAAGAATTTGAGTTCATAAAATTCGATCATGTGTCTAGAATTGAGAATCAGATAGCTGATGCTTTGGCAACTTTGGCTGCAATGTTCAAAATTGAAGACTGTGGTAAAATGCCACCTATCACCATTGAACAAAGAGGGGTGAAGGCGTATTGCTCACATATTGAAGAAGAGCGTGACGGGAAACCTTGGTACCATGATATCCAAATGTATGTTAAGAACAGAACATACCCACTGAGGGCAACTGAAAATGATAAAAGAATAATAAGACGTCTTGCAATGAATTTCTTCCTCAGTGGAGATGTTTTATACAAAAGAAACCATGATTCAGTCCTTTTGAGATGTGTTGATGAAAAAGAGGCTCATAAGATTATGGAAGAAGTACATGAAGGCTTTTGTGGGACTCATATGGGAGGACATGCTCTAGCAAGGAAAATTTTGCGAATAGGATATTTCTAGCTCACAATGGAAGCTGATTGTAATAATTATGTGCGGAAATGCCATAAATGTCAGGTGTATGCTAATGAGATTCATGCATCTCCTTCTTCTTTACATGTCATGACTTCACCATGGCCATTTTTAATATGGGGATTAGATGTAATTGGACCCACAGAGCCAAAAGCATATAATGGTCATCGTTTCATTCTGGTAGCCATTGATTATTTCACAAAATGGGTAGAAGCAGAGTCATATGCAGCTGTTACAACCAAGGTGGTCCTCAAATTTCTGAAGCGGCATATTGTATGTTGGTATGGTCTTCTAGAAAGAATCATTATAGATAATGCCAGGAATTTTAACAATAAAGCAATGACAGAGTTCTGTAAGCTTTTTAAAATTCACCATCATAATTCCCCTCCATATTGACCCCAGATGAATGGAGCAGTAGAGGCTCTGAATAAGAATCTCAAAAAGATAATTCAAAAGATGGCAATTACATATAAAGATTGGCATGAGATGCTTCCGTATGCTTTACATGGGTACCGTACCTCTGTGTGGACTTCAAGGTGGGCAACTCCTTCCTCATTGGTTTATGGAATGGAAGCAGTCCTTCCGATTGAAGTAGAGATTCCATCTTTGAGATTTATTCTAGAAGCAGAACTAGATGATGTGGAATGGGTAAAAACCCAGTTTGATCAGCTCAATTTCATAGATGAGAAGAGGTTGACAGCACTTTGCCATGGGCAATTGTACCAGAGAAAATTAATCAGAGCACATGTTAGAAAGATGAAACCAAGGGAGTTCCGAGAAGGGGATTTGGTTTTGAAGAAATATTATGCTCGACAGGTTGATTTCAGAGGAAAGTGGACCCCCAAATATGAAGGTCCATATGTGGCGAAAAAGGCATTTTCAGGGGGAGCTGTCATTTTGACCGATATGGATGGAAAAGACTTGCCTCATCCAGTTAATGCTGATGTAGTAAAGAGATTTTATGTTTAGCAAGAATCAACGATGTATTTGTATTGAAAGTTTATAGAATGAGAAATCTACCATGTATTTGAAATTATCAATTTGATTGATATTGTTTCAGTTTGTTATAACCCTTTTCCTTTTGCCAAATTTCATCAAAATCTCTAATCTATAATAATTAAGTCAATATTTAGTCCATAAATGAGTTCAGAAAGGTAGATCCAGTATTAACCCAATAAATATAATAAATTAAAAATTAAGCTCGCTGAATTGAAAACCCGTAAGGACAGTTCAGGCAAAATTAGGGCAATTTGTTAAGTTATGAAAGGTAACTTAGGCAAAAATGAAAAATAAAGTTCGCTAAACTAAAAACCTGTAAAGGCAGTTTAGGCAAATGTTAGAGCATGCTCGCTAAGTCAAGGATGGCCTAGGCAAAAATTAGAGCACAAAAGAAAATAAATGGTATGACAAAATTGGTGCAGAGAAAATTCTTCTTGTAGCTTCTCCAAAAGGAGTCAAGACTTTGAACAATTTGCGCTATAAATAAAAGAAAATGCTGATCCCAAAATTCCCAAATAACAGAAGAGAAAGATTGAGTAGTCTCGGGATAATATCTAGGAGTTGATTCCCATACCCAAAATAAAGCACTTCCCCAAATTCTTACATAATGAAAATTCCATTAAACACAAAAACAATTTTAAAATTCCAAAATAAATCATGTTGGTCAGGAATAAGCTAATTTTGTTTTCTTTCATGGTCATTTTAAAGTCAGTAATATATTGGGTATAAATTCCAGATTCAATTTTGGAAAAAATAAATGAAAATAAAGTTTAATTCATTTGTGTTTTTCATCAAATAAACAAATTCCAATTCAATTAGTGAAGTTTGATCCATTTGTATTTCATAAATAGTGAAGTTTCATGCCAAATTAATTTTGATCCATCTGTGTTTTGCATAAATAATAAATTTCATTTTAATCAGTGAATTTTTGTTTTCAAAATAATCTCATTTTTAGAAAGTGAAATCTGATCCATCTGCATTCATATCAATAAATTTTATCACATGCATTTCATATCATTAAATTCATTAACAAATCATGAATTTCATTTGTGTGTTTCATGCCTATAAGCCACATCATCACATTGTAAATTTTAATTCATATATGTTGTGCAATCATGAATTCATGAAGGTCATTTTTGCATAGAAATTGAAAATTTGGATATCTATGGTCATAGTTCAGCTTGACAGGGTGTTCCTGAAAGAGCACAAACCATTTGTGTTTTCTGACAATTAAAGTCAAACCAATACTTGCATAACTCTATCTTGTGGAATCACATTTTAGAGAAAAATAAAAATCTAGTTTCAATAGAATTAAAACATTTCATTTCAAATCAGTTAAATCGAGTCTTACAAGTCAGAGCTCGTAAGGTCGGGCCTATTTAAGCTAGGTCATCTCTAGTTTTTCCATACAACCGTCTCGTCAAAATATCTAATTGTTAAATCGGTTCTCAGAAAACCGAGCCTAATTCCTCAGGTCGATATGCCTAGTTATTAAATCACTACTCGTAAAGCCGAGCCTGTTTCTCACAGGTCAATACGCCTAGTTTCCTAGTTGTTAAACCAATTCTCATAAAACCAAGCCTGATTCCTCAGGTCGATACACCTAGTTGTTAAATCGGTACTCGTAAGGCCGAGCCTGTTTCTCAAAGGTCGATACGCCTAGTTGCCTAGTTGTTAAATCGATTCTCGAAAAACCGAGCCTGATTCCTCATGTCGATATGCCTAGTTGTTAAATCGGTACTCGTAAAGCCGAGCCTGTTTCTCACAGGTTGATACGCCTAGTTACCTAGTTGTTAAATCGGTTCTCGTAAAACCGAGCCTCATTACTCAGGTCGATACACCTAGTTTTTAAATCGGCACTCGTAAAACCGAGCCTGTTTCTCACAGGTCGATGCGCCTAGTTGCTTAGTTGTTAAATCGGTTCTTGTAAAACCAAGCCTGATTCCTCAGGTCGATAAGCCTAGTTGTTAAGTCGGTACTCGTAAAGCCGAGCCTGTTTCTCACAGGTCGATACGCCTAGTTGTTAAATCAGCCTTTGTAAAGCTGAGCCTGATTCCCCAGGTCAAAACGTTTTTTCCCTTTTAAAAAATGAACACAATTAATATGAATTAATTTATTATTTTGCATTTTCAGTTTACATCTTTAAACCCGTCCAAATAGTATCTATATTTTGCCCATTTCTTGAAAAGAAATGTGCAAAAGGGGGCAGTTGTAGATACCCAATTTGTCCGGGTTCATTAAATAATTAATTATATATATTTAATTAAAATACATATTTTTTTGAAAAAATATGTAATGATAATAATAAATAATTTTCCCTTTATTGATCTAATATTTTGTTCGAGTAATGATAGGAATCTGGAAATTAAAAGAATTCCCAAAAATATTTTTGTTCTCATTTTGGAAAAATTAAAATTAAAATACAATTTCCTTTGTCCAAAAAAATATATATGTGATAAAAGTATTAAATAATATATGTGTCTATATATGTGTGTAATAAATATATTGCTTTAATATTATGCAATATACTTCATTTAGTTTTGATTTTTATTAGGAGGTTAATTTTTCATAAGTTAGAAATAATTATTTTATAAAAAAATGTGGTGTTAAATGTAGAATAGGATTTTAGACTTAAATGGTAATTTTCTAGCTGTTATTTTAATTGTGACACTTCATCGTATTTTTAGGAGATTAATTTTCTTAATTCCTATTTTTACTTGGATAAAATTTGTTTTATCATTTTCTTATGTTTATTTCATTTTATTTATCATTATTAACAAATAAATTTTCATCAAAAAATAAATAATGGATATTAAATAATAAATGGATGCATAATTATATAAATAATAGTATTTCATCAATAAATTGTAAGAGTACATTTTTATTACAATTAAAATTTAATACAAAATAAAAATAATAAATAAAAAAATAAAACAAAATAAAAATAAAAAAAACAAATGAGGTTAATCAGATTCGGGCTTTGTGTCTGAAAGTACCCCCAAAGCTAGAAATCTAGCTCGCCTGCACAATGGAACACATAGAGGACCCTTTTTCATCATTTTATCCTTTTTAAAGTCAGAAAAATAATAGGTTAAGGCAGTATCTGTTCGTAGTATCTGTTCACTGAATATCCTATTATTTCCCTGACTTTGAATTCTAATTCGGGTCCTATATTTTAAATAAAAAAAATAGAAATGGGCTCAGGTTACCCTTCACAACCCAAATCCACATAGAAAATTACAGCATCCTAACAGATTACAAAATCAATCCAACAAAAATTCAAATCCAAAGAAAAAGTCCAAGTCCAAGCTCAACAGAAATTCCAGCAAACCAAACAAGGCCCAAACAGGCCCAATTTTCGTCTCAAATCAAAATCAGATTATGCAGGTGCGTGAATCATAGAAAGCATGGCAAAGGCAGAGAGTTAGTAATCTACTCAAGGTTGATTGAAATAAATCAAGAGAATAATCTCAATTAACTTTATCAATCAAAGAGGACAGGAAGTAGGTGTTTGAATATCACTGCCCTGCTATATAAACAGACATGGGAAGGGAGAGGAAAAGGAGGCTTCTGTAACAACAAAAGAAAACACCATTGAAGCAAGAGCATAGAACAGTTTTTGTAGAAGTTCCTGCAATAGAAAAAAACCATTTAGATGATAGGGGAAACAAAGCAAAAATGGCAATCTTATAACCATTAAACAAACCAAGAAAACAGCAATCCAAATACCACCAAAATCACCATAAAACAGTATCAAAATAGCAGTAGCAACATAGCAAAAGTACAGCAGAAGCAGCAACACTGTAGTAGTATAGTAGCAACGGAAATAACCAGGAAATAGCAATAGAAATCATCTGAAACAGTCAATGGTAAAAAGAGTAACATTTCGGTTACTTTATAGTAGCAAAAGAAGTAGTAACAGTACAAAAGAAGAGATAGCAGCTAGCAAGTAAAAAGAAGCAGAGGTCTGCAACAGAAGTGGAGAAACAGTTGCAGTAATAGAGGTTTACAATAGAAGAAGAAGCATGGTTGCAGAGTGGCAGTAACAGCAGTAGAGACAACAAACAAAGATACAACATTCAATGTCCATTTTCACGGCAATTACAAGTAAGTTTGTTTCTTCACATTATTTTTTGTTTACATTTATTTTATATACATAATATAACTCAATTAAATGAAATGATGTTGTTGTTATATGCTTTGCGTGTTTTCATAAAAGTAGGAATTTTCAAAGACTGTAAATTCATAATCTGTAAACAAAGGAAATTACAAGAACTTACGCTATGAACTTATAGAAAATCATCTTTGGAATCAGAAATAAACTGAATGAAAACATAGGCTTAAACTTAAATTTACAGAAGCATGAAACAACAAAAATGGTTTATATTAAACAGTAAAAACGGCATACTAAATGCCTTACAAAAATAGAAAAAATTTTGATGCTTTGAATCCAAGTAGAAGCTATCAATTCTTTTGTCACAATTAATAGACCAAAGAATGCAAAAACAGTAACCAAAAGGACAAAATATGAACTTTGAAATTAATTAAAAGTTCTCAGTTATTTTATAATCTATCAAATACAACAACCAAGAAAAAAAACAGAATCATCATATTCATATTTTTAACAGCAAGAGAACCCGGAAATAAAAACAAAAAATTTTAGTAAAAATCCCACAATTCTAGAGCACAAAAAAAAGCCCCAATCGTAGCACAAATTACAGAATATCCAAGCAAATAGCACCAGTAAATAAAATCATGGAAAATCATATCGATAATATCAGAAACTCAACCATAAGCCAATTCATATCCAAACCACAACATATAATCAGAATAGGGTAAGAGACTTATCTGTCAGTTTGCTCTCTTAAACTAACTTTATTTTTGAAGCTTGCAAATTCTAGGGATTATCTTTTTCTTTGTTTCTTTTTACATCATCAGAATACCCAAATTCATGACCAAAGCACCAAAATCACAACAAGAATTCCCCTTTTGATTTTCATTTTTTTATAAAATCAATGAACCAAACTTCAATCAAACCAAAGAACAATGAAAAAGAAAACAAGATCAAAGGGAAGGAAACTGATTGATAATAAATTGCAATAAGAAAATAGAAATAAAAAGAAAATAAAATGGATGGAGAGGAAGAGAGATAAGCGTCGGACAGAGCAGGAAGAAACAAGAAAAGAAGAGAAAAAGAAAAGGGAGAGGAGGTAGTGGTGGGAAGAAGAAGGAGAAGAAGAAGAAGTCACCGGCTAAGATGGAGAGGAAGAGGTCGCCTGAGGAAAAAAAATAAAAGGAAGAGTGAACTGAAAAGAAAAAGGAAAGAGGAAGGGAGGAGACTGTCGGCTGTGGGTTGAAAAATGAGGGAAATAAGTGATTTAGGTTTAGGTTTTTTAGGGTTAATTGGAATAAATGGTTAGGATTAAATCTTACAAATAGATGAATGGTTAGGATTTAAGATTCATTTAATGGTTTAGATGAGATTTGGTTATTGATCTAATGGCTTATATTTATCCCACCTAATTTTAATTAATCCCAATAAAATATAACTTACTCAATTAAAATATAAATAATGACACTCCAAAAGTATATAATGAAAATTATTATACATAATTAAATTGTAAGAAAATACTATAAAGTTAATTATATCTTATGGATAAAAGATTTAATTGAAATGCTAATGACTAAATTTTATTATATTTTATAAGCAAGAAATATATAATTAAGAGAAAAATGTTGGCCTTAGTTGCATCAATCCATCTTATTTTGAGTTTAACAACCCTTTATCTTTGTCTAACAAAGCATCTAAGTGTCTAGGTCTCTACCAAAGCTAGTTTTGAGTGATTCCTGTAAATTGTGCCCATGATAAGGGAATCCGCGCCCGCAGTAATATATCGCGTCCGCGATACAAGAATCATCCCCGTGACCAGCGACACAATTCATCCGCGAAAGGGAGAACGCGCTCAGACTTCTTCATGAGAGCTTGAAAGTCGCGCTCATGACATTCCAGATCGTACCCGCGATTTGTCAAACAAAAAGCCCCTTTCTGAAGGTTTTAAGCTGCGTCCGTGATGAACTAAATCGCCCCCCCGATTTAATCAACAAAGCATCTCCCTGTGATTCGATATGAAAAGAGAAAGCTGTTGATCAAAAGCATCCTCTTGCTGGCATCACGCCTTAAAGAGACAGCCGCTCATCAAAAGTGTTCTCTGCCTGACATCACGATGTGAAAAGAGAGAGCCGCTCATCAAATGCATTCTCTGCCCGACATCACGATGTTAAAGCAAAGAGCCGCTCGTCAAAGACATTCTCTGCCTGGCATCGTGCTAGTGAAATAGAGAGAGCTGCTTGTCAAAAGGGATTCTTTGCCTGGCATCGCTCCCGCGATTTAATCAAACAGAGAGGTTCATCAAAGGGATCCTTTGCCTAGCCATTTTGCACCCACGATTAGAGTTGTTGCACCCACGACATTCAAGAGAGTCTCTAAGAAAACTAGCTGGTGGAAGATCGAGTCCGTGACTGATGGAACAGTGCCCGTGATATGACAGTTTTCAGTGCATTTAATGTAAAAGTTTCTAGACATTAGACATACCATTGGGGTTGTTTCTAATAGCTAATTTTGGGTATTTTGGCTATAAATACTCATCATAAATGTTCTTCAAGTAAGAACATTAATTCTTTGATAGCCAAACTCTTGTAAATTTATTTCTCAATCATTTGTAATTAATTGGTTGTTTGGTTTTGGGTAGCTAGAACTCTAGAGCATTTATTGCTTGGGTTGAGTGAATTAGTTATCCATTG
>CANYLF012641167.1:0-10711 GCA_948193215.1 Bocquillonia castaneifolia
GAATTATACAATAAATTGAAGTATTAAAAAAGCTACAAAATATATTGAAGTTCCAAATCGGTGCTTTGTGATAAGAATTTTCCTCAATTGTTTCGGGTGTATTAAATAGGCATTTATTTTTCAAACGGGTTAATTGTAAAAAAATGTATGACCTTACACTTTTTAGCGATTTAATCACTTTTTAACGATTTAATCACATCTTTTCAATTTTAGCAATTGTATGTATAAACTTTTTTAATTTTATAATTATATGCACCGACGTGTTTTCCGTGGTTAAAATGACGTCGTTTTGATGTGGAAATTGAGTCGGTGCATACAATTACTAAATTAAAAAAGTTGATGCATATAATTGCTAAAATTAAAAAAATGTGATTAAATCGTTAAAAAATATAAAGGTTATGCATTTTTTTTACAATTAACCCTTTTCAAAATTCACACATTCAAATGGAAAAGAACTAAAAGTTTGAAAGAAAAAAATTAATGGTTAGAAGTACTAATTAAGAAGATAAAACTATAGAAAGTTTGCTGTGATGGTGCGTGACATTGATCCCTCTCAATTGAACTTGTCACTTAAGGGAGCCAATGTGAAATGAAAGCTTATTGTCAGTAACTACGGAAAACACAATTATCCTGATTTAGTGGAAAAATAAGATTAGTTGAAAATTGAAACCCTTAATAACTTCGGCCAACACTAATAATCATGCTGGTTAATTAGAAACATTATTTCCAAAAGCTTATTAGACTAAGGACAAATGTTACTAAAAAGAAGAGGAGAACATGAAGATGATAATTCTGTTTTATCACGTACTAATTAGTAACTTAAGATAGGTTTGCAAGAAAGGTTTTTCAGCTAAAGAGGCAAAAAAAGAAACGTTAATTGTGCTTTTGAAAAAAAAACACAATAAAAGAGTCTCAGTCAACATGTTCGGCTCTTCTATAATCAACATTTAATAAATTATCAATTCTATTAACTATCAAAATTTTAAAAAATAAATTCCATATTATATATATTGTTTAATCAATAATTTTATTCTTTAATAATTGCTAAATTTTAATAAATTATTTTATAATTATTATTAGAGAAAATATTATAAAAAATTTCAAAATTATATGCAAGTACATAAAAAAAACTAATGATATAAAGTTGTCAGTAATTTTTATTAGAGTGAATTTTTATGAATAATTACTCAGGAAATTGAAGAATGAACATTTAATTTAGTATTTTAAAAGTTTTACTATTTCTTTTACAGAACATGTTACCCTTATTAAATTGATACATCATATATGTATTAGGACTTAAATATATTAATATAATATTTAATTATCATAATTTTAATAAATATTTTTTTGAAAAAAATAAATTAATGCTTTTAATTTTTAAATAATGGTTCAATCTACCATGTACTTTAAATTTGTTGTTTTTAATGTTTTTGTTGTTATTATGCTTAATTTCAGGTGATCCTGGTATTTCGTCCATGCAAATCTGGGCGCCCAAGCCTCTAGAGGTTCTCATGGGCCATCGAGAAGCCCTAAAGAGCTTTAAACTACATGTTTCAAGATCCACGCGTTGCTTCGGTGAAAAAAAGATCAGACAATTAATGTATTAATGATATTAAAAAATAAAAAAATTTACTTCGAATAAATTAAATATCAAAATAGAAATAATCATGACTAAAGGAAGAATTTTTCTTAAAAGATAAGACTTGTTGTGTGAAGCAGCCAAAACACTGTTCTTAACATATCTGATTAATTTCATGACTATTAATGTCTAAATTTTTTAAAAGGAAAGCAATATTGACCAACTTAATTGATTTTTTCTAAGAAAAAAACACATATGTTAATTAAAAGAAGTAAAGCACCCTCATACCATTGCGTTATTTTCTTTTAAAAAAATTTTAATTGTTGGAACGTGAAACTAACAAAAGGCTTTTTTTTCTTATGTAAAAAATAAGTGACAAAAAATAATTGCAGATGTTAATAAATATTCTTGGATAGAATTTTAAAACATGTGAATAAAAAATACAGTAGACATGAATTTTGGAAAAAAGGAAATCTCTTCTATGCATGGGCTGGTCAGTTTAAAAAAATAGAAGCAATAGCCCATTGCCTATCGAAACGACACCATTTTCTAGCAGGAGGAGTACATGTCAACTAAATAAAACAACACTGTTTGCTAGCTAGAGGAATTAGGTTTATTGCACTCAAAATTAATGGCCAAAAAGGCAAAAACCTAATTTCAGTCAAACCTAATTTCTACACTCGACACGCAGCCACAGCCAACCAATCTCTCGCCACGTCCATGGCCAACTCCAACTCTTGAGATGGGATGAGAAAATGGTGTTTCAGTGCCACAACCGAAACATAGCAACCTTTTACGAGCACCAGCTATCAAGATCCAGCAAGAAAGCAATCGTAAAGCAGCTGCAAACCCAGGCCATGAACGAAGCTTAGCACAAAGTGCACTCCTTGTACAGTTTCGAAGGACGCAGCATATCGAAGAGCACAAAGCTTTGGTGAAATCGAATGAGGTAATAACCACTAAGTCCAAGCTAGATCGCATTTGCCCTACCCTTTGACAGTAAATGGTGAACTGCATCTTTATTTGCCAGAACCCCATGCATTTATGTACTTTCATGGCCAGAAAGGAAGCACTGGGTGAAATCCTGCTTCACCCATGAGGTATTAACTCCCACTGAAACTGAAACCTAAATTCTAGTTTTGTATCCTGTTTAAATGAAGTAAACTAAAACCTCATTTTGTTGCATTTATGTGTACTGTTTTGTTCATTAGCAGCAGCGAATTTTCCAAGAAAAGAAACATCAATTGCATGCATCAAAGCTGGTCATAAGCAGCACTCTGCTTTTTGATTTCCTCATTCACCAAAACATAAGTCTCTATGCTCAGTGAACTCATTCAGATTGAAGTCTGAAATGTCAATGCCAAAGGTGCTTTTGAGAAACCTCAAAGCTTTCAGAGCTGCCTCTTCCTTGGCCAATTCAATGGAGTCATGAATTTCACTTGAGAGTTCACCATCAACTGTTAGACCCATTTTCACATCATCGTATGTGAAGCAAACTGTTGCAGAGTATAAACCCTTACACACATCAGCATTGATCTTATAACTGTGTGCATTAAGGCCTAACTGTTTGAGTGCCCGTCCTAGTGTAAAATTATAAGCAAGAACAAAGCAAGCCATCCGTAAAAGCAGGATAATTAGTTTAAGAGCACAAACAAACATGCATATCATTCTTAGACATACATGTTATGTCAATCACCATGAAAATGATAAATACCATGCATTTTACATTTCACAGACATAATATAATACACATCCATCATCTCAAAAGCACATAAATAAGGATGTATGCTAAAGCATAACATCAAGACACCACCTTGACCACCATGTTTTGAATTAAAACTGCACATAACATAGTATCAGAAACTGCTGAACAGCAAGTATATTGCTGGTTTGAAAAAATTGCAAGATAATCAATAGTCTAGAAAGGTAAAAACATAACTGAAATCAAAATTAAGATCAAGAACAGAAGTATGTAATCAAAATTGAAAAAATAAACAAACATTAAATAAACATGAACATAAACATTAAATAAAAATTGCGAGATAATCAATAATCTAGAAAGGTAAAAACATAACTGAAATCAAAATTAAGATTAAGAACAGAAGTATGTAATCAAAATTAAAAAAGTAAACAAACATTAAATAAACATAAACATAAATATTAAAATATAAATAAATTAGAATGAACTAAAATTAAAAGAAAGTTAAAACTAAAACTAATAAAAGATAAAGGAAAGAACAGGAACATTAGGAGCTAAGCACCGACCTTTGCAGGTAGGGCAGGCAGCTGCTCATCTCTATGGTTGTGATTCCTATTTAAGGCATGATCAAGAGGATTTACACATTAATGGAAATATTATCTTCATATATTTTGATCTTAACATGTTGATAACCACATTTTCTTTGTTCCACTGTTCATTGTGAGTTTTTTTTAAACAAATAAGCATAGAAATATCACAACTAATGGCTTATATTGAGCATTCACCTAAGTTTTTACGTCAATGCTGTATCCTTTTTCTTTCCCCCTCACTGTCATCTGTCCCATCACAAAATGGACTTCCAAATGGGTTTTCTAACTGAACTGCAATGCTATTTATTATCCAACTTAATCCGCACAGTAAATCTGCTAAACAAACCAATTGTTGTACTCATTTGCTTCACTTGTGTTAGCTCAACTGCATTAGTTTACAAAGAAAGACTTGCATATCTACTAACTCAACTAATTGGCTGGTGTGAAGGAGGTAACTGGCAGGTAGGGCAGATGTGGCCCACAGAAGTGAAGTGTATGGTTTGTCACCCTTTGAGAGCTTGAGGAATAAAAAACGTGTTGTCATCGTTGGAGCTGTGTTGAGGATTTTCTCATGGAATCAAACGTTGTCGTTTTGAAAGGGGAGCACAACTGATGGCAATGACCCAGGTGGAAGAATCAATTTGTGGGTCCATGTGTATTGGACCCTTGTGGGAAGTGGCAGACTTTAGAAGCTTCAGCCGCAGGGTGGGACCAATTTTCCTTGTACTGTTGCAACTTTGTCAAACGGAACACAGAATGTGGGGCCAAAGTGGGGTGTAATGATTGATTGGGGTTCGACCCACTTTTTTTGTCCCTTCTTTCTTCTGCTTGTAATACTCAAAACGTCGTCGTTTTAGCAATTTGTATGTAGGAAATACAGGTACCAAAATTGCACTTTGTTACAAAAACGGCTGCGTTTCATTGAAGGGATGCAAAACACTGTACAATGTACAGTGATTCTGCATCTCTTTTAAACTATAGAATAGAATAGAGTAGATAGATAGATGGATATTATTCTGTATTATTTTTGGAACCTAAAAAACTTCATCATGAAAAAAAAAAACCCCCATTAAAGCCAGCATCCAATGAAGGTCTTACTATTCTTCATTCAATAATAATAATAAAAAAAGACCTTTTATTTAAATGATAAAGTTTCATTCCATTATGCAATAATGATTGATTTTTGCATATCAAAATTATGTGTGGGAGTGAGTGATACAATACAAGTTGAGATATTGGCCAGTTGGTTTGGTTGCATTCTTGCTGGCTGTTGAATGTGTGACACGGCCCATTATCACCGACAAATAGCAATCACAACGGCTTGTTTCGCTCCAATTTATCATCCTCCTCATACATTGTCTCTAATTTAGAAGTGCCCGGTTCGGTTTACCGGAAGCATTGAGCAATTTAAAATATACATGGATATTGTTTATATTGATCAACCATTTGATTGGTATTTTGTTAAATATCGGTTCGGTTTTTATTTGTGGTTTTTTTTTTTGCATATTTTATTACTATCACACATATAAAACTATTTATATAAAAAATTATCTTACATGTCTTTATTTTTTATATTAATTTATGATATATTAAAGATTTTAAATACAAATTTATGATCAATAATAATCAAGATATAAAAAATTTAGAAGTCTTCAGTTAACTCACTCAATTTTTGCTGATGATCTCTTGTTATTTAGTACAACATATCTGAATTTTATTGAGCAATTGATGGGTACTCTGAAGCATCTTAATGATGTCTCAGGCCTTTCTGTGAATGGGAATCAAAGCCACTTATTCTTCTCTAGGGTTTTATTAATGGTGGGACAAAGGATTTTGGAGAAGACTAGCTTTCAGGAGGGTAGTTTACCTGTGAGATACCTTGTCATCCCTCTCATGAGAAAGAGATTGAACATAACAGACTGTCAACCTCTGCTTGGGAAGATCACCAATAGGATCAATCAATGGAATAACCATTTGTTGTCTTATGCAGGAAGACACCAACTAATTCAAGTTGTGTTTCCTAGCTTTCATGCTTACTGGTCCACTGTTATTCTGCTTTCTAAAGCAGTATCCAGGGCCATTGAGAAGATTTGTAGAAAATATTTATGGTCCAGTTCTTATTCTAAGCATACAAAGAGTTTGGTGGCCTAGCACTCAATTTGCAAACCTAGAAAGGAAGGAGGTCTGAACATCAAAGAGGTGCAATTAGGGAACAAAATTGCTCTTTACAAGCAAGTTTGGAGGATAGTGCAAAAGAACAAGAGTCTTTGGAGTCAATGGATCTATGCAAACAGACTCAAGAACAAAAGTTTTTGGTATGTGAAAGCTACCTAGCAGTCCAGTTGGATTTGGAAAGGTATCCTGAAGATCAGAATTGATATTTTGCCTTTATTCGTATCATCTGAGCAATGGTCAAACATTTCTGTTTTGGCGAGATCCCTAGGTTAATGGAAATTCCTTGCTTCACTTATTTCCGGATATTGATGTCAAAGAAACTGGAATTGGTCTCAACTGTAGTGTTGCTAGTAGATGGAGAAATTGGTGGTGTCTCCCTGATCCTAGTAATGAAAGTATAGCTCACGCCAAGCATTTAGTGAGATAGTTTCAAATTTTACCATATGCAAATTCAATCTCCTGGAATGGAGCTTCAACTTACAGTTCCAGAATTGCTTGGCAAGTTCTAAAACCTAAACATACTTAGGTACTTTGGTTCAACCCAGTTTGGATCAAATTTACCATGCTTAGATGTAGATTTATGTTGTGTTTGGCTTTGCAAGGAAAACTAAGAACCTTGGACAAACTGGTTCAATGAGGGTACAATTACCTCTAATGTCTGGATAATGTGTGGTTTGGCTAGGGAAGCCATAGGGCACTGCCTATTGACAGGCTCCCACAAGTGCACGGGGTCTATCATGATAATAAACTCGGAGTACGAGGTCGAATCCACAAGGACAATCATTTTTTAATAACTTTCTGATTAAATTCACAATAGACAATAAAAGTAAAATGAATAACCTTGGTTTGATTTTTAAATAATTTTGAAAACTAAATTTAACAAGAATTTAAAAACAAAAATAATTAAAGTGATTAAACAACCACAATAAAACAAACACTAGAGTTTAGGATTTCATCTAGAGGGGTAACTCGATTAACAATCAAAAATTCATTTAAGCAAGACTTTTCAAAATTATTTTAATCCTTTTTCGATGGTAGAAAAAGGTATTCAATTGAACCAGCAATGTGAATCTTTCAATGCAATCCGATTAAAACAATTGAACCCATTAAGTGAATCTTTAAATCAAGTTTAGGGTAATTGCCATTTACGTATTAACATCTAAACAAGCTCAATTTTCAAATCCGGTTTATAATGACCTTTTGAATTCTATTATAAATCCTAAGAACATATATCTAGGTGATCAATCAAGAAATATGTCATTAAGCTCTTGAAAATCGAATTAAATGAAGAAAATAAGAAAAACTATTTTGAAATAGTAATTCAATACATTAATAATCAAATTACCCCCTACTAGGTTACAACCATCGCTCTAGTAGGAGATTTAGTTCCTAAACATAGCAAAAACTAACAAACAACCAATAATTACACACATAAACATAATTAAAGGATAATAAAATCAAAAAAAGAAAAACTTAGTCTTAAAAAGATGAAATCAATCTTCAATCTCTTCAAAACCTTGTAAACCAATCTTGAATCCTTGAACAATGGTGTTTTTCTAAGGTTTTAATATTTTCTAAGTGAAATAAAACAAGCCAAAGTTGCAGCTAGGGTTTATGAGGGTTGTATATATAGGATACCAAGAAAAATACCCTAAAACCCCTTAAAATAGCCAAAATCAGGTTCACAATTATGGTTCAACATCGCAGACCGGACCATCCCATCTAGGATACGGTCTACTCAATAGCTTCTGCCCCTTTTTCACAAAAACGCCTGAAATCAGCCCGATCACGATCAAGCAGATGGCCTAACTTACAAGAGGCATATCTCGGTCTTTTAAACTTTAAATTGAGAAATTCTTGAGTCTAAAATGAATTTCAAGTTGTCTACTTTCATTTCTATGTTTTTCCTTTTTCTAATTCCATTATCTTCTTGCCCAAAATTAACCATAAATAAATTAGATTGACACTTGTATGATGTAAAAACAAGGGAATTGCACAATTTATGCTCTAAATTAACTCAAATTCCCTTAATCTTGTATGTTAACAATAAATAAGAAATAAATGCTAAAACCACTCAAATGTGTAAGGAAAAAAAATTAAAAACCAATCTATTGAATAGGATAAAATGCAATTATCAAAATCCCCCACACTTTAGCTTTTGCTTGTCCTTAAGCAAATTGAATTAGCACTCATAAAACATTGAGTCCGAAAAAAGCAAAAGATAAAAATTTTTTCCACTCCTTATTTATTAATAATAATCCTAGTGATTGGATCTATAGACTTATTCGGAGAGGAAATGAAATATTTCAATGATTTTTCATCGAATGACTTCCTCCGCAAGGTTCATCCACGGAGGGTGAGTCAGGGCCTAAGATTAGGCCGAAAGGTGTAGTCGATGGACAATAGGTGAATATTCCTATACTACCCCTTGTTGGTCCTGAGGGACGGAAGAGGCTAGGTTAGCCGAAAGATGGTTAACGGTTCAAGGATGCACGGTGTCCCTGCTTTTTTAGGGTAAGAAGGGGTAGAGAAAATGCCTCGAGCCAATGTTCGAGTGCTAGGCGCTACGGCGCTGAAGTAACCCATGCTACTCGGACATGTTCTAAAAAAGTCGAGGCATTTCGAATTGTTTGTCGACACAGACTCTATATTATTGTCAAGCCATGCTTCCATAAAAAAAATTATTACCCCTTTTCAAACAATTTTTAAAGAAATTCAATGAGAAGCAAAACTAATGGAACAACTTCTTAAACACATTCCCCCACACTTGAGCTTTTGCTTGTACTCAAGCAAATTTCAATCGCACTTACAAGAATAAATTCATAATTCTACTTTTTGCCAATCATACCTCTTCCTTGAACAAAAAATCAACTCATTCCAAGAACATCAAGAAATTTATAAAGAGGTAACATTAATGAGAAAGATTCCCAAAACCAAATCAAAGTGAAAACATTTATCATGCAATGTTGCAAAATGAACACAATCATCCCAACACTTTTACAAACTTACTTTTAATCACTCTAGTGTTTAAGGAATTGTGTTTACACTCAAGTCAAAATATAAGAAAGCTCAAACATAAGCTTGCCTTCTAATCATAAGTCCTCCACTTGAATTTATTGGAAACAAAGATCAAAGGGTCTTTCATTTGGTTGTAATGAGGTTTAGGAAATGTGGGATTAAATAGGAAGAAATAAAGCTCAAATGCACTATAATTCAATGCAACAAAAATTTGTGAATCACCAACTTAACACATGCTTCAATAATTAATTTCATTCCAACTCAACTTTAGCTCAAAACTTTTATGTCAAGGAAATTTTTTTTACTTACTTTCAAACTTTTCCATTTTTAGATCAATATTTTTTTCTTTTTTTTTTCTTTTTTTCATCACTTGACAATTTCATACAAGGGATTAACCGTCATGAAGTATTCTTCAACAATTTTGTAATCCACAAACTTTCCAAAACATTAGTGCATAAAGGGGTTCAAAGAAAGATAGAATAATTCCAGGAGAGGCAAAATAGGCTATCAAATCTTTTTGCAAATTAAAAAAAAGAAACAAGGATTAAGGCTCAAAATTGGCTAACTAAAGATAAAATAATAAGGGAGTCCTTTTAGCCAGAAGTTGATTCCTAAATGCCCTTATCACTTCAATGCCTCCAATATTCGTGTGAATTCCAAATGCATACCAAGGTAAGTTCTCATGAGTTCTCACCATTCAAGACACACTCAACAGAAAAAAATAATAATAATAGAGCATGAAAGAACAATTGCTCAATTTGGCTCAAAAGCTCACCATTTAAAAGAATTATGTTGAGAACGAAGTATTCATTTGAACAATCATAATCAAAATAATTGCACTTAAAAATTGGAAGTAATAAGCTTAAATATTAACACTCACTCTAAATAAATAGTTCTAAAAAAATTCTTGAAACATGATAATCATTTATATATCAATTCAAAGCACAAATAATAAGAATTAAGAACCATAAAATTCAAAACAAGTATTCAAGCAATATGCTTAAAAACAATAGCAAAAATCATCAAAACAATTTTAAGCATATAAATAAAACATCAAATTTGCCAAATTCCCTTCCCCACACTTAATTCATACATCAATGTGAAAAACAAAGGAAATTAAGAACATAGGTGGGTAAGGTACTTCCCTGAATAATGGCTGCACTTAATCACCGAACCAAGAGTCGGCTTCCCAGAAAACCAAAAGAAAAACCTAAAAGAAAACACCACAAAAAGAAAGTATAAAAAATCCTAGACAAGAAAAAAATAATAATAATTAAAAAATGAAAATTAAAAATAAAAATGTTGGGCTGCCTCCTAATAAGGGCTTAAGTTAATGTCTTTATCTAGACGTACTTCCCTTTTACAAATGATAAAATCGAACATGCGGAAGCGTCTTTGGAAGCATCTTCCGTTGCTTCTCCCTTGTAGGCTCCCTTATACCTAGATAGTAAAGAGTATATTCCACAAAAACAATATTTAGATCAATGATTACTTCAAGAATATATGATCCTTCTTGTGGGTTCTCAAACAATATACTCTTTATCACAAGATCTTCATAGATGATGGTGATGGGTGAAGGTATGTAACACCCTTAAAATAAATAAATAAAATGTTGGAGGATTTATATATATATATATATATATATATATA
>CANYLF012642630.1:0-13548 GCA_948193215.1 Bocquillonia castaneifolia
TAGCCTACAACCTAAACAACTTATGGTTGGTTTTACCCTATCTGACATGCCCTTCATTTTATCCAGGCCTTTCTCCCCAACATTTCTTAAACCTAAAACGAAAAGAGCATAGAAATTACTATTTGTATGATCGAGTTAGACCAAAATAAAGGTTTGTTTTCTTTGAACGATCGTCGTTTACTAGCTTCGGAATGCTTAATCCGATCTTAGCTCTTTGAATTAGCTATTGAGGGAAGAAAGTGACATATAAAGAACACACACCTAGTTGCATGAGCTAAATTAGGAGCAAGAGCTAAAGTTAGTACAAGCTCTCAACCATAAAAAAAAAAAAAAAGAACTATTTGGAGCTCTAGCTCGCCGAATAAGCCATCATAATATAGAAAAAAGGAATAAGCAGGAGAAGAAGGATGTGTTTCAAGAGTGGAGACCTATTTAGAAGTTAAGTGGGAATAATGAAAATCATCATAACAACTACTGAGACAATGGTTGTAAAAGAGATCTTGACAGGAAGAGATCGATATCTATTAGGAGTATCCCTGAGTAAAAAAAAAAAAGCTTTTTATGCATATTTCCCAACTTTATTTTGTGTTAATTTTAGCCAACTTGAAAATGTAACCAAAAGAAAAAAGAGTCATTACTCCATGAACATTAAAAGAATTAATTTATTTCAAATTTAATATGTAAATATAAGTTTAAGGATCAATATAAAATTTACTTTTTACTAATTGAATCTACAATAATAAAAAAAGTCCTCAATGAAATAAAAAAATAATACTAATTTAAGAGTTTACTAAAACAAAAATAATTATAAAATGGATTAATAGAATAAAATTGAAGTATAGAGGTCCAATAGAATAAGACATCAAAGTTGAGGGGCTTAATAATGGGATTTACCTTTAATTAAGCACATGTTATGTTTTAATCGATAAATGAAAGACATGTGGTATCAAAATTGTATAACTAAAGTCATTTATGAATTTCTTTTATGTTTTTCTTTTTTAGTTTAGGGATAGGGTTTGAACATGAGACTTTTAAGTTTATTATGCATCTCTCAACTAGTAGGGTATACCTTAATTGACAACTGTCATTTATGAATTTTAATGTAATTTACAGTGATTAGTTAACTTAATTAATAATTAATAATCTAATTAAATATAATTTATATTTGAAAGAATAAAAAAAATTATAAATTTATTTTCAAATGAATAAAAATTAATTAAAATACTTACGGATAACAAATGGTAGTATATAATTTTATTTTATAATAAGTAGCTCAAAATTTAGTATTTTTAATAATAAAATTATATAAAATTCAACATTTTTATTATATTAATTGATATAGTTGGACTAATTATTCTATATAAAAACTAATTTTAATAATTTAATTTATTTTCAAAATTAATAAATAACAATATTTACAAAAATAAAGTAGATTTTGCTTTTTAACTCATATTCGATAATATTAGATAATTATTTGTTATTCAAATATTTCAAATGTCTTGAACATAAAAATAATTTTAAAATATTACATATTTGAATAATTCATGTTAAATTATAGAAAATTTGAATACTAATTTTAATATCAATATATATCATTTATATTTTATTATACTAGGTACAACTGGTAAAACGAGTTGGTTGTTTGATGGGGAAAGGCTCACGTCGTGGGTTCGATCACCGCTCTCGTAAGGTATCCGGCTTGTGTGGTCTAATAGTGTGGCAAATAACCAGACTTCTGTTGGGCATTGATACCGAGACAGAGGATTAGTCTGAGCGAAACCTGAGATACCCCTGTTAGGCTTCTCCTAGCAATTATTTATATGTATGTATATATATACAAACATGCATATATGTATGTGTGTGTGTGTCTATATAATACTATGAAATTATGATTAAATTATCAAAACATTTTATAAATTACAATTAAAACACTGCACTATCTTCTATAGATAATTAATGCCACTTGCCACTCTGTTACTTTTTCTAGGCCAAACACATCTCTGGACATCTAAACTATCACTAATTTGCCACTTTGATACCTTAACTTTTCAATTTGCCTTACAGACACCTAAACTATGCATTTTAAACATATAAACACCTAAACTAACATGTTACTGTCATTTTAACACTTTAACTATACTTGTTTTTTCACACGAACACCAAATTATGTGTTTATACATGGACCTATAAGTGTCTAAAATTACAAAAATGTATAGTTATGTGTCTAAAATTACTAAAATACATAGTTTAGGTGTTTCTAAGGTAAACTGAAAAGTTAAGATATCAAAGTGGCAAATAAGTGATAATTTAGGTGTCCGTATATACCTTATGCCTTTTTTCTATTTAAATACATTTAGATTCCTTACATAAAGGTCTAATATTTGTAATTCAATCGTACGAAGTTATAATTCATTTAGAATCATTACATTGATCTTATTGTAATAACGTTATATCGTAAGTCTAAAAACATCTTTAAATCCTATCAGATTCATAACAAAATTCATTTTGTCAAATATTTAATACTAAATTTTTAATCAAAATGTTTAATTTTTTTCTCTTTAAAATATAAATAAAAGAATAAATAGAAGGGAATAGTTTTACTTGAAATTTAGTTAGCATCAATTCCTATAGCAACATACATACATACACATGGACACACACGTTTTTTCATTTTTTCTATTTATTTTATTATACTATAGGATAATAGAATTTATGCAAGATTTATTTTGATTTTAATCATAAAAAATATATTTATGTTCTTTTTTTTTTTTTTTTTAAAAGATGACTCTAGTGCCATTGCATTATCTGAGATAGAGTTGTGAACTTTCTGCATCAAGTGAACAAGATTAATTGGATAAATCAACACCGACTTATCTGAGATAGAGATTATCTGAAATATGAACATGTAAGCACCTGAAATCTCTTCAAGTCACTTTATGGTGATCATAGAAACCATAATTTGAATTGTATAACAAAATCAATAGATCCATAGCTAAACTTTATCAATTCAATGAATGCAATTTTTAATATCAATTTTGTTTTCTCTTTGCCTAAACCTTTTCATGTCCTGCAAAAATTAAAGCACAACTGAACCACTTGTTCATCTCACATTTACTATATGAAGTGAAAAATAAGAGTGAGTCCCCTATTGGGCTAAGAGTGAAGATTAACATGAAAATTGTGAGTCCACTAGTTGATCTCTTGAGCTGGCAATTCTGGGACATCATCCAAGGAATTAGAGGGTATTGGTCTTTCAATTTTCTGGATTGCACCATTCAATAGCATCTCTTTTTCCAAATGCAAGCAGTAGCTCTCAAAGATTCTAGAACTCACCATGACTCCAAAATCCAATAGGAAAAGTAGCTCTACTTCAAGCCTGTTCAGTTCTGCATTGCTTACCCCACCAACCTTTGCATAGAATGCATTGTTATAGTGCCTGTAGAAGCATCCCAAATCCAAATTGTTACTTGCATGCATTATTTGCCAAAATAAACTTTTCAAATTTTGGTTGTATCCCAAAGGAACGGATTTGAAAGAGCTCGAGTACTCCAAACATTTTCAGGCGGCTATCCACTCTCACCCCATATAACTCTACTCCGTATTTGTCTTCAATTAAGATATTACCAATTCCATGTGAATAAAAAAAAAATTAACAAAAAAAAGAGAGAGAGAGAGAAAGAGCTTACACATCATCCAGCATCTTGGAAGCAACCATGACAGACGTAACAAGCAACCTATGAACATTGAGTGACAAAACAAGAGAGTCAGGGTGTTTATGCACCAATCTGTCTATATACACGTATCCAACCACAAAACAAGATGGGCTACAATTTGTGTATTTGTATAGCCTTTCCAAGTACTTGGGTATGCTTATTGAAGGTGCCCTTACACCATGAAATGAATTTAAACTTTTCCCTAGCTTTGCTAAACCTGAGGTCTGATGGCTCAGGTCATCCACGAGCCGGTCATTTCGAGCCGCTAGCTTCTCTATCACAGTAGATAATATGGTCAAGACTCTCGGTGTGGCTTGTTCGGATTCACTCGGCTCTAGCTGCCGGCTGTGCTTGGCAGTGACCTCACCTGTGGCTAACATTTAGAAGCTAGCTTTCTCCATGAGAGTTTCTTTGAGACTCGAATGGTACTTGTAAACAAAATCTCAACTCTGAAATGTTCAAGTTTGTTAAAGAGTTGTATGTTTTTGTGGGGATCATTAAATGTGTACATTTCTGATCCTCAAGTGGAACTATAATGTTACTGTTAGATGTTGCCTATTGAAGTCAATTTTGGAAGAAATGGTGGGCGTAGAGGCGTCCATAAAGATAAGACTAGGACATTCAAGCAATTTGATCGGAAGAAGTCCCACCCGTAGAGGATAATGAATTAATGGAATAGGTTGATTGCTGCCTATACAATACTCTATCCATTCCAAATTAGTTGTCTTCTTTTGAAATAAAAAACGTTTATATTTAGTTATCACTTTAAAATAATTTAAAATTTCAAGACTATAGTTAATGCTACTTTTTCACATATTTCCATATAATAAATGTTAAATTTCAATTTAACACTTATATTCTCTTTCTTATTTAATAGGGACATATTAGTAAATCAAACACTAAATTAATTGTTTTCTTAATATGTGTGATTTTCATAAAAGAAACACCTTCATCCGAACGATTCAAATAAATAAAAATGAAAAATAGCTAACTCATGAAACAAGTGGCTTATCTTGTCGGAACAAATCAGAAAATACCACAATGAATTTGGAAACTAATAAAATTTTCAGCACTTGCAAATAAAACAACCTCCCAATAGGAAGGGTGTTGGTTGATGTATCCTTTTAGAACTGAATTTTTTCAGCTTTTGAACCCTACTCTTCTCCTGAGGCATCGCATTCTTTACATTCCCCACACTGGGACAATGAAGAATGCCGCCTGGCCACAGCAGGACATTTATATTTATTTACACATCCCACATGCAAGGAGAGGCAAAAAGTATCCCACCATTCATTACTATCACTATCACGTTGAAAAGATGAACCTAACAAATCACAAGGAATCAGGAATTGAAACTACAAATAAATGCAGTATTAGCCTGTACTTGGTGCATAAATGCTTGCTTATAAAATAGAGTAAGCACCCCACTAGAAGTAGGGGTGAGCAAAATCAAATCAAATTGAAAACTGAATCGAAATTGTAATTTCGGTCTGTTGGGTTGCAAATTTTGGAAAAATTAACTAAAATAACCAGACCAAAATTTTACTCTAAAAACCCAAAAACTGAACTGAATTTATTCAGTTCAGTTTGAGGGGTAAGCAAAATTTCAATTCGGTTCGAACCCAAACCGAATGCTCACACTAGTTACTAGAAGCTCTGTGATACAATGAAAACATAGTATGATCATATTAATATTGTCAAGTTAGGACAGCCTAATCCTCTATGGACAAAATATATATATGATATGAATTAAGACAAAAAAAAAAATGGACCTAATCCCTGGCTCCGCAAAAAAAAAGATATGGAGAACACCACTCAAAAACCTCCATGATGCTCCTAGCAAGACGTATAGTCATGTGTTGTCTATACATTATGGTCACTGGGAACTAGCAACATGGTTTCCTCGGTCAAGATTTCGTTCATTTGGAGCTGGCTGGACTTGGAAGTCATTCTATTCCATTCATTTTCAACACGGAAGAAGACCCATTGGAACCGGCGAACCATCTCCAAGATAGTGATTGAAAACACAGTGAGATAATTATGACGGAGATGAGCAGACAGCTTGTATGTCCATGTGCAACGCAGAATCAAATTACTTCCTATCACCCAAAAATATACCTGCGACTCCAAATTACTATAGTTAAAGAATATTACAATGTGAAATCCAAAGTTTTTGCTGCAAAATTAACCATCACTAGAAGAATTATATCATCACATCCAAACATTTCTATGTTTTCCAGGCTTTTAGATGCTTGGATTTTGATGTCAAACAAACCAGGCCAGAAAGTTAACCTAGGCAGGGCAGCTATAAATATAATCCTCAAAAAGCAGCAGTACATCAGTAGCACCCCCAGATGGGTGATATAGTGAATACAATTCTTACCCATTTTCGTCCATATAGTAGACGCGAACAGATATTTGGTTTGTTAAATTTGAAAGTTCGAGTGAAGCAACTGCCAAAAGTAGAAAGACAATTGTTGAAAGATTTGAGAAACTTTCTATTAAGGTCTTGTAGATATTAATCATGAACCAAACTAGGCCACAGGTCCTGAGAAGCACAAAGTAACAAAGGCATAATTTTCACAAAAAATTTATGAAATGGTAAACAAGTAAATACCATACCATACCTCAAGTCCCAATCCCGTGACACATCCCAGTAGAATGAATACAACGAGTTCAAAACACCAGATAAAAGCCAGAGAGGCCGGTAAAAACTTGTCCACCTATCAGGGAAGACATGATATTTCAGGGCTGAAAGAAAAATTACTGGCACTGCAGTTGAATACTTCAAAGCTGAAACCAAAAGCAAATTACAATCAATACAATTTTCAGGCAACAAAAACCATCTCTTATACAAAAAGCCCAAATATGAGGTTAAAACTTAAAACACCATAGCTTCTGATATTGCATAGAGTGATTAAAAATAGAGAGTTGAAAGTGCAACTACTAAACACATAATTTTGCAAAAGAAAGAAAAACAAGAGTTGCTGTATTAGATAGCAGCAAGTGCAATATAAAGTTTACTCTGCACAGTTATAATCTAAAACCAGAACAAATATGTACAACTTTTGGCTAACATAAACCTTCAGTTTTCACCAATATACTAAAGAAGATATGGACAACCACAAAACAAGGAACTCCACAAAAACACAAGAACTCCGAAATCGCTAGGCTGAAACACAGTATACCCACCATAAGCCTTAAAAAGAAATGTCTGACAATAGGTTTCTAGAATTAGCATCACAAACTCCAAATTTCTTAATCCTAGCCACTCCTTCCTGAATGTTTCAAGAAAATGAAACTGACAAGAGGTGGAGTAATAATCATCGGCCAGTAGTTTGATAGATGATGAAAAAGAAATGTTGAGTAAATGACAGATCTAAAGAAAAAAAAATGAAGGCAGAGGAGAATTTCAAAGTGAATGTACCATTAAAAAGAGATGCTTTCTCCCTAATGTCCTTGTATTGTCGAAGGCATTGGAACAATCGAAAAATATAAGGCAAAACAAGAACTAAAGGAATTGCAATGGAGTGACTGCCACAGACGGAATCAGCTTCAAACCATGCAATGGTAGCGACCTGCAAGTATTTAAACAGATATCATCTCATAAAACAGAAATTATTGGGCATTGAATTGCATTTATACAAGTCGAAAGTTGCATTTAATAATCAATAGATGAGATAATTAAAAATGCTACATGTAATTTTAGCAAATTTAACCGAAATAGCTAACGATTTGAATATCATGCAACGACAGATAAAGTCCTGCCTTTTCAAGGGGGAAAAGAAAAAATATAACGCCCTTAGTCCATGTTCTCACATCAAGAATTCTGTGCAAACGAAGCAGAAATGTCAATGGAAAATCTTACTTCCCAAACAGAGCCTCCCACATCAACCCATAAATACTGATTTATCAACCACATAAAAGAAATGCACTTCTTACTACCCATTCATTACAAGAGTTGATTATTTTGCAAAACAATTTAACACTAACCTGTCGATGGACCATTCGACACACTGAACGCTCCAAATCTGAGAATACCTGCACAAAATCGTCATTTAGGAGAACATAATGCACCTGTAGTAGCATTAACTAACTTTTACATGCCAAGAACTAGAGCTATGAACACAATGCTAATAGTTGTTAAATTACAATAGTTAAAGCAATTTCATGAAGTCTACAATGTCAATGGAATTATATTAAAAAAGCTGTATTGAAGATCCCTTGATTTCCTTTCTGGGATCCTCAGTACAATGTCAATGGAATTATATCCTGTTATAATCCTTTCTATACCCTGGGTTTCAGGAATTTGTACCCTTTAAGAGGATGACGTATTGGAGAGAATATATATTAGACTCTTAACAGGAAAAGAAATAGAATAACTGAAACAAATTTGCATTCATCACACATCAATTGGCATTTATCAGCTCACTTAAGCCAAGCATTCAAGCCTACTAAAATGGTTCAACAACAATAATATCAACCAATTAAAACAGTCCCAAAATGTTTCTATTTCAGAACCAAACGCAGAAGCCAACATCTACAATTAACTAGTTTTTGTTCAATATACTAAAGAATAATCTTTAACTTTAGTTGAACACAGGCTTCCTTAAAAAAAATCACACATGCCTTATAAATTTAAAAAAAAAAAGGTAGGCAAGGGTAAAATGACAAGAAATTGCATTTTCAAATCCTCATGCATTGGCAAGAATCAATAAATAAACAATTATTTTAGACAATAGGATGTGTACCTTTGACATGGAGGTCAATATATCAGCCAAGAAAAAGTCAGAAAATGTAATTGCCTGTAATTATAAAATAAGCATAAAATTTAAAACAATGTTGTAATGAAAATCAAAATATAAAAATAAATAAATAATAAAAAAAGCAGATCACAGCATGAATTCATCTGCCAGGCAATATACAAAAAGCCTGTTATTTTGACTGAAGCCCTCATGCTCAGTAGTACATTGACCACATATCACTATACCACAGCATAATCAAGTGGTATTTCTGACCAGGCTCTCAGACTAGTTGATTAGGGTTCTGCAACATTCTTGGCCATCTTTTATTGTGAATGTGTATATGCACATCACACATCACGGCCTTTTCTTATACCTAAATTTTATATCACAAGTAGCCGTGGCATGTTTAAAGTCGAAACCAACTAAAATCCATAAATAAGCAAAAGTCTAGAAAGACATCTGTTTTGGGTAATATGATAGGTGGCACAAAAATCTCAAACTTAATATTGATTTAGCTTTTAAGGTCTTCAATTAAAAATTCAGATGTGCATTGAAGGAGTTATAACTTTAGAAAATAAATTAAAGGTGATGTAAAAAATAATAGAATAAATCTTATATAATTGAAACTTGCCTGTAATGGGAAAACTATCCGCCAAAGAGTTCTTAGCAAATAGTAGCGGGAAGATAAATAAAAGATATCAAAGGGGAATATCAAAACCATCAAAACAGCAAAGTATAAGAGGACCTGCAAAAGAAGGGAATGTTAAACTGAATGCCTTTTCAACACCATAGCATTTATCAAACAGAGACTGGGTTCACTTTTGTTAACAGCATATAAACCATCTATAGCTTATAATCATGATACATGGAATAGTGCACCACACTATACCCAATCTTTATCAAGTCATGACTCATATGCATTTTATACATCCTTCTCACCCAAAAGTTAACCCAGATTGATCTAAACCCACTCTGACTATTATTATAATTATAACATTGTTCAAATTAAAAACGTAAATGTTAGGATAAGGATTTCCATTTTCAGAACCCACTTGTCTAATATTCAAATGCTAAGATATTTATCACAATTAAAAGGGGGGGAAACGCTACATTTCACATTATAGAAGAGCGAAAAATTCAATAATAAATTTTCAGAAGCTAAACAACTACTGAAATATGACTATCTTACACCATTCCCCATGAATGATTCATCTCTTTCTCCAACCATAATAACACATGAAATTACTCTTGAATGGGATCAGACCTTGAATTGTTTATAAACATCTAAATTAACTTGTTGGCAATTTTTATTGTTTTTGGAAACTGTGAAGTGACCATAACAACTACAGATTATGATAACCATTTATTAATGCTATGAGGCGTCAATTAAAACTCTAAAGTTGTATTTTAGAAAAAATAATAATAAATCCCACAAATCATAAAAAAAAATATTCAAGTGAGTTTTTTTTCTTAATTCTTTCTGTTAACGCAAATATAAATAGAACCAACTGTAAGCCAGATAAACAATGAGTATTTTTCATCAATTAAAAAAAGCATCTATTACACTGGTTGTGATGCGGCCAACGATACTTCTCCTTTAGAGTAAAGATAAAGATATGCTGTCATGCTAGTTGGGACGATGATAGTCATCCATATGGCAACCTGAAGATATCATAATAGCCAGTTACGCTATGGAACTATGATAAGATGGAAACAGAAAGTTTTTAAATAATAAATAGAACAAAAAAATTTTAGGACCAAGAGAGAACACAACATTATCCTGCAACAAATATAAAATAACTCATCCTCCAAAAGTAGATATATTGCTCCATCACATCCTGGAAAGAATTTCTCAAAAAGCATTTTCAAGTAACAGCTTATTTAGCCCACATAGCTACATCCTTGATCTAAATAATATAACCAATTCCAGCAAGAAATTAAAAATACATTATCATTAACAAGGAAAGACCATAATCTTTCCTACAAAAGTGGCTTTTCTTCTCTCACTCAGTCGCCATAAGCAAACATACCTAAAATTTCAATTCAGAGAACATGGAAATGTTTGCCATGTCCATCATATCATATTACTTCTATTTCAATTCACAAGAAATCCATACAGGCAGCTTCCTTAAATATTCTCCAAAATCAAAAATGAAGAGGATTTCAATAATATCCCTATGAGAATAAATGCAATGAATTTTGAAGTTTTTAAATTGATAAACTCTGTTATAATTCACACAACATGGAATGATGACATCACTTTGTAGGAGTTAGATCAAACAAGATGGAGTGGAAAAAAGAAACTTTTTCAAGAATGCAATAACACAGACTGACATCATTATTATAGCAAATCAATTAACCAACATATAAGGTTAACATAAGCACCAACCAAAGATTGCATAACAATAGAAACATAAGTGTGTGATAGTGAAAAAGTAAACGATAATAAAAATATTAATTAGTTCTAAGATGTAAAACCTTCCATATCTCCTTGTGGGTTAGATGATTTTGATCGAGATCAAAAATTTTCACATAGCTGATTGTAGACTGAGAAAAAGCCCATAAATTAACTCCCCAAAGCCAAACCATCATAGTCTACAACATTATACCACAGGAAATATTCTCACTATACATCAAAAGAATGTAAGAATTATTTTAAGGTATGCCACACCAAATACTAATAACGATTACTGACCACAAGAAGAAGAGGATTGTAATACAAAAAGGCCTCGTATAGGAAGAGATCTCGCAAATCCACACTCATTCTCATGACAGAATCCCATCCAATCTGCAATGCCAGACAAACAAATTAAGGGAATGTGATAGAAAATATGATAAACCATATGATCTTGATGCTGCAATCAGATATCAAAAGCCAATCATCAAAAGGGTGTCCCGAGAAAATACAAACTCACCTTGCAGCAAATGAAACCCCAAAGACAAAACAACAGTACCTGTACAAAGAACCCACTTAGGATCATCAAAGATAATTAACAAAGAAAAAGCTAATGATAGGCATTAACAACCACCAGGGCCAAAAAAAAAAAAAGAATGGCAGGCATGAATTCTCAATAAAATCAGGGCAAATACCTAGCAACATCATATCAATGGCTAGTAGCCAATCAAATTAAAAACACAATTGATATTCTACCCATTAATTCTTTTAGTTCATAGAACTAAAGGGTAATTAATTCAAAGCCAATGCAAACATTTAGAATTTTAAAAAAAAGCACATAAAAATTAGCACATCGCTGGAAACAAAACCTTGAATCGCCATAACAACACTGGAGAGGGCATTATTGCAACATTAGTTAATATTTGTTTGTTTGTGCTGAATAGAGAAGGGAGAGAAGAGAAGGGATGGGATGGGTGATGATGCGGTCTTATTAGGAAGTTTGCATTTTTGTGTTAAGCGAGGTGGGTTTTATGGGAACTGAATGCTTTGTCATTCAAAGTTCAAACCAACTATTTTTCCTTTAAGGCTTTGTTTGTTTTGAGGGAAACTAAAGTAAAACAAAGGAAAGGAAAGGAAAAGAAATTAAATTTGTTTTCTCTGAATGGAGAGAAATGAAAGGAAATTAAAGAAAATAAAATAAAATAAGAATGGTAAAAGCGAAAGGAAATGTGATTTTCTTTAATTTAGAGAAAAAATAAAAGAAATAGAGATAAAATTATTAAAATATCCTTTTTATATAAAGATTATTTATAAGGATATAATTCTTAATATACACAATAAAAATTGATATTTTCCTCATAATAATCCAAACATTGCAATGGAAATACCATTTCTTTTCCTTTCTCTTCATTTAGCAAGTGAAATATAATTTCTTTTCTTTTTTTCTCTTTTCCCTTCCAAAGTTGGGAAACAAACAAAGCCTAATATTTTTTCATATTAAATTCAAATAAATATGTGCAATATTTTTCTTATTTTTCTTTGAATTTTTAAGTATTAGATGATTTTTTTTATGTTTACATTGAAACTAAAATGTTTCTTACTTTTAAAAAAAGATTTCAACATTTTAAACTAATCATTCAAATATTATTATTTTTTAAAAATATATATATGTATTAAAATTTTAACTATTTTAATAATTGATTAGTTAAAATATTACATATTTTTTATAAATTATTATAAGAACAAATATAACGCGAAGCAATTTTTTAACTAATACTCTATCAGATTGAAACTTATTTATAATAATAAAATCATAAGATTATCACTATATGAAGGTTTTATTGTTTATTGTTAATATTCAATACAAAAATTTATTTATTTAAGATCAATTTTTTTATTTAAAATTTTTTTATTTAATAGATGCTAAAAGGAAATTTATTTATTTATTTATTTAAGATCAATTTTTTAATTTAAAATTTTTTTATTTAATAGATGCTAAAAGGAAATTTATTTTTTATCCAATAGATGCTAAAAATTATTTTTGATAAAATCTACTGCTTTTAATTTGGTTAATTTGGCAATGAGGTTATATATCATAATCATATTCATAGGTCAACTATTGTCCATTATCAAGTTCACCTCTTTCATATCACCAATCAAAGAGACAAATCATATCCACGTGCAAAGAAAGAAAAGAAGTTGATCTAATTTTTTTTTTTTAGGGGGAGGAGTTGATCTAACTTAATTTGTAGTATATATGAGAAGAATAAAACTTAATTATTATTTTCAAGATTAAATGAAAAATAAATATTAAAGAAGTGGTGTTATATATATATAAACATACATACCTATGCCCATGTCAAATCCACGGTTCTTGAGTTCCCTATACTCCGGACAAAAAGCACAAGTCTCACAGCAGAAGTGAACCAGGCAATCCACACAAGGAGCTTCGTCCAAGTCGTATTGGCCTCTCAGAAGTGAGCGATAAAAGCAAGAGTATAAGCATGCAAATCCACCTAGAGCCATTAATAGCCCATATAAAGCTCCACTTGCAGCACATGCTGCAATTAATATATACAAACACACGTACACACCAAATTAAATAAGGCCGACTCTTAAAATGTACAAAACCAAAACTATAAAAACAATATATATATGTGAGGGCCGGTAACAATTTGAAGTGTATATATATGTG
>CANYLF012644005.1:0-17823 GCA_948193215.1 Bocquillonia castaneifolia
CCTTATGACAACTAACCTTCTGCCCCAATAGTAACTTTTTGTATTTGACTTCTATAATTTTTCTAAATTGATTTTTAAGGATGCATTTAAGTATATTATTAAGGAATATAAAGTTAGATTGAAGAAAAAGTGCCTAAATAGGCTAAAATTATTCAAATACTATAATTTTTAGTCTTGCTTATTATGTGTATTAAATCAAAGAAAATTCTTACAAATAAGCACAATATTAATTACAAGCTAATTATATGTTTTAATATTCATATGAATATATTGAGTTAGGGTGTTACACCTTTGTCAATGAAAGCATCACTTTTGCTCCACTCTTTTTGTCATTAATTTTTTTAATCTACGACGGATAAAGCCGTCGCAAATCGTCATACACATTCTTCGAATTTGCTACCAAAAGTAATGTTCGTCGTAAAATTTCGTTGCAGATTTTGCGAGGGACTTTGTTATTCCATCGCAGAATATCTACGTCAAGGTTTTAACAGAGGACCGTTGTTCGCCGCAGAATTAGTCGCAGAATATTATTTGTCACAAATTTTCCATTTTCTGAGACGATTGTGGCTGTCGCAGATTACATATTTTCTTGTAGTGTATGTTGATGGTTTTCGCTATTATGTTTTGTTTTTAGATCATTACAGTCGTTATTGTTGGATTATTATCTTCAGAATAAATCAGATGTCCTTTTCTGTTTTTATAAAATATCATCATGTGGTTTGAAAATTTTTTTGGTCGTTCAACTAAAATGTTTCAATCTGATTGGGGTGGTGAATTTCAGGCCTTAACATCTTATTTTGTTCAGCATGGAATTACTCACAAAAGTGCTTGTCCAAGAACACCTGAACAAAATGGACATGCAGAACGCAAACATCGTCATATTGTTGAAACTGGTCTTGCATTATTGCATGATTCCAACGTACTAAAAGAATATTGGACCTATGCTTTTGATACTGCACTTTATGTGATTAATCGTTTACCCACTTCAATTCTTCATGGTGTTTCGCCTTTTCATAAATTATTTAATTCTTCTCCTAATTATCATGAGGTAAAAATATTTGATTGTTTGTATTATCAGTGGCTTAAACCCTACACTTCGAATAAATTTTTTGATAAATCATCTCGTTCTGTTTTTCTTGGCTATAGCAAGCTTTACAAAGGTTATATTTGTCTGGATTTTAATTCCAAGAATATTTTACTCATATCATGTTGTTTTTAATGAATAGGAGTTTCCCTTTGCCAGGAAATCTGATGGTGATGGTACGGGTTCCACATCCAAGCCTGTAACAATTTTTTTTAATCCAAATTTATTGCCTCCTCCAGACGAACCTATTCGCTCTTTGTCACCACCTTCTCATGTCTCTCGGCCAGTAATTTCCAGCTCCATTAATGTTTTACAGTCCCCTCCTCCTCTCTTGGTCTTCTGTTGGTTGTTGATCTTACTCGGTACAACACCAAATCACTTCTTGCCACATCTCTTGTTGTTAAGCAGTCCCAGATGGGGAGTCTCAAACCAAGACTGTTTTTAGCTACGTCCTATGATGAGGTTGAACCCACAACTTTTCGATAGGTAGCCACATCTTCCCATGGGTGAGCAGCAATGGAAGCTGAAATACAGGCTTTACAATGTAATCATATGTGGGATCTGGTACCTTCTAACTCATCTTTAAATTTAGCTGGTTGTAAGTGGCTTTTCCGTATTTAGTGGAATATTGATGGCATTGTTGAACGTTAGAAAGCACGTTTAGTCATATAGGGATTCAGCCAGGGACCTGGCATTGATTTTTTGGAGACTTATAGTCCTGTGGTTAAGCTAACAACTATACGGGTTGTGTTGTCTTATGCTGTTTCTCAACAATGGGACATATGACAACTTGATATTTCTAATGCTTTTCTGAATGGTTCTTTACAGGAGAAAGTTTATATGCAACAATCTCCGGGGTATGTTGATGCATCTTGGCCACACCATGTCTGTTTACTTCATCAGCCTATTTATAGGTTACGTCAGGCTCCTCATTAGTGGTATTTATGCTTTTCACAAGCTCTCATTCGCCTTGGTTTTGTTTGCTCCAAGATGGATAGCTCCTTATATTTTCTGAACTCTCATCATTTACATTTTTTTTGTCTCATCTATGTGAATGACATCATTATTAGTGGTAATACCTCCAAGTTTGTTCAGTCCTTGATTACTTCTCTTAGCAATTCATTCAAGTTGAGAGATCTTGGACCCTTACGATTTTTCTTGGTATGGAGGTTTCCTCTTTGGCGGATGGCATTCATCCTCGATAAACTCGATATATTCTTGATTTATTATCACGTGCTCATATGGATGGAGCCAATTCGGTCTCAACATCAGCTTGTCCGAAGGAGAAATTAGTTGCCTTTACTATGGATTTATTTCATGATGGTACATTTATCGTAGCATTGTTGGGGTTCTCCAATATTTATCACTTACTCGACCTGATATTTCATACTCTGTTACCAAGGTCTCTCAATTTATGCATTCACCGTCTAACCAACATTGGATTACCGTGAAACGTATTTTGAGATATCTTTGGAGTACTATTACTCATGCTTTATGTATTTGTAGCTCAGCTTCGGATGTGGTTCATGCTTAAAGTGATTCTAATTGGGCTAGCTCTTTGGATGATCGTAAGTCTACTTCTGGCTATTGCATTTTTGTTGGTTCTAATTTGATTTCTTGGGGTACTAAGAAACAACGTATGGTAGCAAAATCATCGACTAAAGCATAGTACAGGACATTGGCTCATATAGTCTTAGAGCTTCAGTGGGTTCTTTATTTGTTGAAAGAAATTGGTGGGCCTACTGCTTGCACACTAGTTTTGTGGTGTGATAATCTTGGAGCTACTTATCTCACCACCATACCGATCTCCATTCCAGATCAAAGCATCTTGAAATTGATTATCACTTTGCTCGTGATCTTATTGCTAAGAAAGTTCTTGAGGTTCATCACATTTCTACTCATACTTGCAGACATTATAACTAAACCATTACTTTGTGATGTTTATAGTAATCTGCATTCCATGTTGACCATCATACCTCATGATGATCAATTTGCAGGAGGGTGATAAGGTTATTTTAATAATTTCTTCCTATTTTTATTATACCTTGTATTACGGTGTATCTTCTCCCTAACTTGTAGGCAAAGTCATGATATATTTATTTCCTATTATACTTAGGAAAGTCTTCGGCAACCCTAGATGCGTAGTATATATATGTAATGGTTTTGTCAATAATAAAGTGTGATATATTTTTACTTATGAAATAAACCGTATCAATATCTACATCTAGTTGAGTTTTAAAAGGGGTAATCTAATAATTTCATTCAGTAATTTCATATAAAGGTCTGAAATTTCATTCAGAAACCATCCCCTACATTGATAATTGACTTTTTTTTTTTGCAAAAGAGAAAAAAAAAATTATCTAGTGGTTAGTCATTGTCCCGCTTAATTGTGGAGTCAAGGTTATCGGTTAAACCTCCATATTTAAATCCTCTAATGAATGATATTAATTGATCATTAAACACTTTATGTGTATTTCACACCTCATCCAAGAAGACAAGAGCTTAATTTAAACCATTCCCAGCAGACAATATTTAGAAAACTCAAACCCTAAATACTGAGGCGTAATGTGAAAATCATCACCACTAGATCTCCCCTTAGGTGATAATTGACCTTGTGATGCTATGTGTAATCCAAATACGAACTTATATCCTTTATAGGTAGTTGTAACTTTTCTATCTGGTACAAAATATCTCATGTCTTTCCTTCAATATTACATAAAAATCCAAAAAGACATTTTGCATCAAGTATTTTTTTTTATTAATTGTTATCGTGTTGTTAGATTCTCCTTGTGGACACATAACTATTAATATTATTATTGTTGATATATATTTTTCCAACCGCTGATATAAATTTCCACATTTATTTTTTGTGAAACCTAATCGGTGAAGCCTAAACCTTATATTGAGACACCAAGTCTCGAAATCGAGACCTAGGCTGTGGAGCCAGTGCACTAAAAGTGTATTGGTACATTTTGCATCAAGTAATCAATATCATTTCACCCATTTTGTTCTCATTCAATCTTGATTTTTATTAGTTCAAAAAAATCATGATCAATATATTTCTTACAAAGAAAAAAAAAGATCTTGATTAACAAATACTCTTAAGTGCAATGAACATTAGTTTGATCAACATTTTATTTTTAGTTGCTGACACGATTGAAAGTTCATTTGTGCTTTCGGTCTTGTATGAAAAGGAAAGTGAAAAAGAAAGGTGAGAAATAAAATCAAAGAATATATAGTTGGTACGTATTTAGGATAGTTAAAATGATTTGTATCATTTTAATAAAAAAAATCCAACTACTCAATAATAATAGAGGCTCATGCAATTTCATGTGAAGATAGATCATATACACTCATCTGAAATGGATCGGGTCCAAAATTCTAACAATTAGAATACTTAAAATAGATAAGTTAAAAGTTTGAATTTTCACTCCGGACAAGATTAACAATACAATTTGAAAACTCTCATCCACTAGATTTCACCAATGTCAAAAAAGACAAGTTTGGAGAGATTGTTAACAACAAATTCCACTCTCTATAAGTAAATTGAATAGCACATCGATGATATAAAACTAGAGATAACAATGTTAAATATTTCTCATATTATAACACCTTCTTGAGATAGTGCTTGTTCGCTATTGTTGATGGCTTGAACCGAAGACAACGAATCAGATTCAACAACAGCAGGGTTGAAATCATGATTAATGACAACCAATTTTATTGCAATGACTTCAGCGCACTTAATGGAAATAATGAGGTGGGCTAAATTGTGGATACAAGAGGCAAGGACTCTTCTTAAATGGTCTTTAATTGTCATGCCTTAATCTTGTTATATTCTTCTGGCTAGTAGCATTCACATTGATTTTCACAGGACCAGCATTAGGAGATGCAATAGCTGAGTATCACAAGGATTCTTTGCCTACTCTTTTGTTGTTTAATTTGATTATCCTTTGATACCTTTCTAAAAAAAAGCAAGATTATTTTCACATGCACATATAGAATCTCTCCAACTTAATATAAAATGTTTACAAAACATTTTAGAAGTGGAAAGTCAATTAATGTGGAAGCTCCCTCACGCAGTCTTGGTAATCACATGCAGAAGTCCAATCGCATTTATGAAACAGCTCATTCACATTTGACAAAATGTTCTCCACATATATGTATAAAAAATTTTCAAATCATAGCAATAACATTAACTTAAAATAAAAGCATTGATATTTATTAGAAAATAGAAATCAAGTTCAAGTTTAACTTAAGTCATAAGAGTCTTTACTTTTTTATATAAAAAAATGCGCTTAAGAAAATTTTACTACATATGATGATTTGATGAGTGCTCTTTTTTTATTTTTTTTTATGGAAGATGGCACTCATTTATGGTCTCAATGGCAAACTTAGAAAATTAGGTCAGGGACAGCAAAAATTTATTTTCGAGAAATTAAATCAACTAAAATATATATTAAAATTTACTAAGACATTTCTATAATCCCACACTATTATTAGAATTCATAAAATATTAATTAGAGATGGCAAAATCCACACATACCCATTTACCCACCCACTATATATATAAGGGTATGGGTGATAAATGGGTTAGTTATATTTTAAATGGCTGATAAATTGGTGATAATCTTTTCAACCCTCTAATATATGAGTTATGAGAGGGTTGGATATGGGTATCCAATAAACCCATTTAATTATTAAATAAAGTATATTATAATTAAGATAGTACTAATTTTGATTCAAAAAATTATTAAAAATAAGGGTAAGCATTAAAATTTATTATAAAATATATTTAAATTTTTTAACAATATATATACATATAGGGGTGTGCAAACCACGGTTCTGTTTGGTTCGATTTCCGAATCCGTCAAACCGTGCGGTTTGACGGTCGTGGTTTGGTGAAACCAAACCAAACTGCTATTACATACAAACCTAAGTCGAACTAAACCAAATTAATTATTTATTTTGGTTCAGTTCGGTTCAATTAGTCGGTTTATTTTTTTTTTAATATTTTTATAAATAATTATTATACTTTTTTTATACATATTTATTAAAAAAAATTAATAAGAATATATGTACATAAATAATATATATAGATATATGTATAATATATATGAAAAATTTATAAAACACACATGAAATGTATAAAAAATAAAATAATAAAAAATTGAATTGCGGTTTTCGATTCGGTTCGGTTTTCCAAACCCTCAAACCGAACTGCAAACCGCAATTTCTGAATTCCTCCAACCAAACCACATAGTCGAACTTAATTAGTCAAACCAAAATGTAAATTTCGACTCGGTTTGGTTTGGAAGTGCGATTCGATTCAATTTTTGCACAGCCCTATATATATATATATATATATATATATATATATAAACAGAAAAATCGAATCTAACCGAACCGATTTGTGAAAATTGGTTTGATTTATTTGATTAAACGGTTTGGTTCGGTTTTAATTTTCAAAAAATTTTAGTTTTCGGTTTTTGGTTCGGTTTTTTCATGTTTGAAAAACCGAAAAACCAAAAAAACCAAAATTATTAATTTTATTTTTTATTTTTTATATTTATATATATTTTACTCATTATATTTATATTTTCATCAATATTTATATGTCTTTTGTATTTATAAATATGTATTTATGATTTTTAAATATATAAAGATTTAATAAATATTTATTAAAATATTAAAAAATTTAAAAAATAAAATAAAAAACCAACCTAACCGAATCGAATAAATCAAAATTAATTTGGTTCAATTTAGTTCGGTTTAAGGGGTTAATTCGGTTCAATTTCAACCTTGAGCCTTCAAAAAACCTATCGGTTTTGGCTCAGTTCAAACCGAAAAAACCGATGCACACCCCTACTTGCGTTGCTCTCTAGATCTTGTTTCTTTCATTTCAAAATCCTCCCACAAAGATACATAAATTATTTATTCGCTGCTTTGCTTTTGGCGCCGGTCTGATTGAAATTAAATTTCTCGGTATTTTTGTTTTTTGTTTTTGAACTGAACTGGTTGGTGGTGTGAGACGAAACATACCTGTAAAAGTGTAAATCATGTGTATCTGGTTTATTTTAAATTTATATTTATTTAACAGTTTCTTAACATTTTTGTTTCGCACTGCACTTGTGCTTTGGCTGCTTGTACCAATTTTTAAAAAATGGGAGGGATTTTTTTCCTGTATTTGGTATAAATGAATTCTATAAAATTTATATAATTCATTTACAATTTAAAATTTTTTTTGTTTGGTATAAAAATATCTCTTTTAAAATTAATAAAAAAATATTTAATAATTATTATAAAATATATAAAAAATTGAAAATATATTAAAATTTTTAAGAAATGTATTAAAAGCTAATGACAGATAAATAAATATAGGTCGAAGATAAATATAAAAAAGAAGCTATTAAAAATTAGGGAAATTCTAGAATTACTTTGTTTTTAGGCTGCTTTGTTTTCTATACCATTTGATAAAAGTGTTAGCTTTTAATCCAATGGTGATAAGGTCACAAAATAAGATTTACTTTGTAAAAAATAAAGTACTCTTAGAAGGTACCAAAAACTTAAATGGGGTGGGTAAGGGTTAATGAGGATTAAATATGTATGAGTACCCATTTAAAATTTATATAAATCATAAATGGATAAATATGTGATATTTAAACCCATCCATGTAGACCCAACTCATATCCACCCTAACCCACCCATTATCATTAATATTAGACTAATTTTAAGGAGATCAATATGTGTGTGTTGTGTGTGTACACACACTGCCCATCTCCTTGATTCCACCTGTGATCCTCGGTTTAAGAATGATATAATATTAATTCCAACAGAAGATTAACTTAACTGTTTAGTTGCTAAATTGGGACAAAACTAAATACTCTAGGGGTATTGAATTTTAACTTTTATTTTAAATTGACTACTTTATTTCAATTTGTTTTTTATTTAAATATTAATTTTTGTTATTCAGTGAAAATTTTGTTGTAAAATAATTATATTTCTTGTGTTTGTGCATGTATTATTAATGTATGCTTTTATGCAGATTCTATATCGTGAGTTTAAGAATTGAAAAAGATAATTTAATAAATATGCAATTTAATGTATTGATGAATTGATAAGAGATCAAATTCTTAAAGTATTTAACAATTATAGCTGTATCTTTGTTTGATTCAATTTTTTTATAAATAATTTATTTTATTTACAAATTAATTCCGTATAAAATTTAATTATAAATGATTTTTTTTATTTAGTGTGCTAAATTAAAAATATAAGATTTAAGGATATTTTATCATAATTAAAATTACATCTCTTATAGTTTCGTATTCATTTACAAATTCCATTAACTTGATAAGATTGGATCTACTTATAATTAATTCTATAAAATTTAAAAATTAGAATTAGAAATGAATTTTGATTTAAACTAAACACAAAAACTTATAGATTTACAGATGAATTCCATAAATTTGATGAAATTTATTTATATCAAACAATTTTTTTTTTATATGTATTGCTTACAATGATAACTCAAGCCCTTTTTACTCAAATTAATTTACTGTGAGGGAGCTGGTGCCCAGCTATCGTCCATTTGAGCCCATTGCCTTTTCTCAGCAGGCGTGGTTCGAACTTAAGACATCTCCTCAAAAATCAGAAGGATTTTATCAATTATACCAATCTTCACTAGTTATTTATATCAAAAACTTATTTATTAAAAAAATTAAAATAAAGTAATAAGGGAAAATTTAGTATTGCATGGCCTTTTAACCAAATTTGGTCCAACTCGACTTAATTTAATTGCACTCAAAATTCAAAGGCACGTTCTTTAAAGAAAGAAATCAGGCTGCCACCTTCAATCATTATTTGCATTTTTTCCCCTTTGAAATGCAATCATTATTTGCTTTATTAAAAGAAAAAAGGCCTTCAGAGTTAATCCATATTCTATCATGCCCTAACTGACAAGTCCATGATTGGTTATTTTATGAGTTATAATATTGGAGTTGACTATAGATTAGGGTTACATCTTATTGCTTCTTTTTTTTTTTTTTCATTTTTGAACTGGTTTACATCTTAATCTTGTGATTATATATATAATAAGATATCTAAAATTGTCACTCCTGAGTTGATGAGCAGAAGAAATATTTAAAAAATATTCATGATTCTTTGGCATAGTCTTAAAAATTTTGATACACTACTCTTTGTCAACCCAATAAAACAAATGTTAATGCCACTTGGGCTCCAATTGTATGCAGAATCAAAATATTTATTTTATTTTTATCTTTGAGAATATTCAGAGTCAAAAATCTTGATTGTTAATTGGCATAAATTATACTAATAAAGATACTAGATGCCACTGTACACAAAGTCAATGATAATTGCTCAATAAATTAATTCACTTTGATAATTATATCAATATTTCATTGCTAAAGTTGTTATTAATCTTTAGTATCTGAGATTTTTCTTTTCTTTTTTGAGCCAAAAAAAACTTATTAATTTAAAATGTTGAGAAATAAGACAGTTCACATTTTTTTTTTCATAATAATTTCAATCATAATAATTTGAGATAGAAATCACAATTGATCCGGTATTAATTTTTAATAATAAAAATGTTTTATGTAAAACTAAAGATGAATATTATAGTTCTCCCCTTCGTTTTTACTAAATGAAACAAGATGTCTATAATATGAGTGTGTTAGACAATATGTTATTTGTTACAAATAGTGGAGAATTGTTGTCTAGACTGGATTTTTTATGAATCTCTTTCGCTCATAAAACTTTTACAAATCAAGAGAATTAAAGTACTTAAGTTATAAGAAGAGTTCATGATAAGTCCGGTCAAAATTAAAATTTCCTGACAAATACTACATGACAGAATCAGAATTTTAGTCATTATAATTAATTATGTTCTTCCTAAGCTAGCTCTTCTTATGATAGACAATAAAAGCAAGAAGACAATTTTATTTCATTCCTTTTAAGGACTTGTCTACTGTATAATAAATTTCTCTTGTTCCAAAATTCATAGTTTTCTAATTGCATTTCCACGTTCAGTTATGTCAATGTTTCCTTTCATGATTACTCATGAAATACAATTACGTTTAGATTATTAGGATAAAATAAAGAGGGCAAAATTTATTTGGGTAAGATACATGGGACAAAATGTAATTATTTTTTTGTGATGAAAGGTTGTAATCTTTTAAGGTTGAAAATAACTATTTCATGATTACTCATTCATTTTTTTCTCTGTTTTTTTTTAACCTTTGTTATGATTATTATGATAAACAACTCATTATTGATATTTTCTTTCAGAATTTCTTGAAATATTACAAATTGAATGCTAGATATAACAAGAGTTCTATGGTTTGGATGTGAGTAATGCTCCATGGTACAAATTATTTAAAGCAAATATGAAATTAAACAAATAGGAACCTGATTAATATTTATATTCCTAACTCAATCATTTCCCTGATTCAATAATTAGAAGAAAAAAAAACTTGACATGATTATTTTAGAAGCGCAGCCTTCGAATTGCATCATCACTTGTAACAAACGAAAAAAGAAAATAGTAACCGTAGAGCCATAAATTGAATAATGAGATATAACTAACAATATCATTTATTTTATTTTTTTATAGTATGCTGAAAAATATGTTATTGTTTGATTTATTTAGAAGCAAGATTTTAGTTGAACGATCACCTACATGTACATTGTTCCTTGATAACATGTTGCCTATCAACTAGTAGCCAAAAATTAAGGGTCAAGAACGTTTGGATGGTCCGTTAATAGATCACGATTCACTAATAAATTAATAAGTCTCACTCATTGAAAAAGTGAAGAATAACTTGATTATTTACAGCTTTCGATCGATGAATTTGGACCAAGATAAGTCGGACCACTATACTATAGAACAAGTGCTTGTATGATCTTATGTACTTGTGGTTTTGAGTTCCTGCACACAGAGTGAACGTTCTGATCAAACTCCAAGTCCTGTCCAACTCTTTGCACCAGGTCCATTACCCTAGTTAATGACTACAGTCATCTTACACTTTTATTTGTACAAGAATTCTCTTAATTGAGATGGGCATTGTTGACCCATATTATTGCACCTCCCGAAAACAAAAACTCAAATTACTCTCAGATTCTCTTTATATGTGAGAATCTTGCGTAGATTTTATTGATCTCTACTATGAGAAAATCTCTAATTCAAAGAATCTCAACTAGTGTATCCAAGCCCAGGATCCATGCTTCGCTTTAAAATTAGCACCATGAACCCAATGATCTCAACCAATATCAAATTTGCTTGCAATCACACTTCCTTTGATGATCTTAACCCAACACCAAAAGTTAGTTCAGTTAAAATTTTTCAAGTTTGGAATGGATCATGTTTCAAGCTTATAGCAAGAATAAGACCATGCGTGGCAATAAGAAAGAATAAAACTCAATATAATGTCAAATTAGAAAAAGAAGCAACTTAAAAATGAACTTCTGTGAGTGAGGTAACTTCTACAATGCCCTGACTTGCAGAGAATGAACCTAAGATAATTGTACTAAAATTTTCAAGCTAGAGGTTTTCCGGAAGCTCTATGATCGTGTAAAAGTCATCAATCATATTGAGAAAAAAAAAAATTCGAGTCCTCCTTGACAGAAGTTTAACTTCACATCCAAATTTAACTGAAGAGTTTTGCTATCAAGTACTCAATTGTAGGTTTCCATATAAAGACGACAGCACCTACCACCAAAGTTTTATGGGCTAAGTTCAGAAAGTTTGATAAATGAATGTTGGAACATTTATGCTATGCATAAAGAGAAGTCTCTGCAAGGAGAGGAGAAAGAGAGTTTTGCCGAAAACAATTCACATGTAACTAAAATATTTTGAAAATTTTCAAGTTAGGGCACTTTTTTCTTTTATGAACATGCTGATCGGGTAAAGTTGACAGGTAATCTGGATTAAATGAAAACAAAAGGAGGAGACTTACCACCCAAGGAGCTGTAAGCAACTGATCAGACCCCTTCACTGCATATATATATATATATATATATAAATATCTTCTCCTCTATGAGATTGACAAGCTACATCTTCTCAGATCATTGTCTCATTGAATTTCTCATTCTCCCAAACTTTTGTCAAACTTATTGTAGCTTTAAGCTGTTCTTTTCGAGCACAAATTTCAATAGCATTACATCGATTTTTTGCCTTCTAATTCACACCACTCTAGTTATCACCAGACCAGTTCACAGTTCCAATTTCATTACCTCACTGCTATCTGTAGCCTCAAATTCAGACGCTGATGATATGTCCAACTCCTCAAATTCGGAATCAGAAGAGCCATGTGATTTCTTTTCCTCCCCTTTCCCACCTTTAACTATCAGTGTTCCTCCTTTCATCTTATTGATTGATGAGGCAACCTGCCTGTTCGACCAAGAACCTAAAGCTCCACCAGCTGATTTTCTTTGATGCTCAATAGATTTATTCATTAAATGAATATACCTAAACCTCATACCCATCAAAGGATGCTTCACTACTAAGAAATCCTTCCTGTAAGCCTCTCGAAGAATCACAGTTTGAGTCCTAATCTTATTCGAAACGTAAAAAATTCCAGGATGTTGCACTAAAGCCTTCTTAAACTTATGTCCAAACCCCAAATACTCTCCCAAAATTAACACATTCTCTTTCTCAGTTTTCTTTGAAACTAACAACCATAACAACTCATGTAAAACAGCAACAACCCACTTCTCCGATTGATCCCCATTCGGATTCAAATGAAAAGCATTCTCATAAGGTGATATATAAGGCAAACCTTGCCATTCAAAGATCCAATCTTTAATTTTCTTCTTCAAGTCAAAACCATTTGGATAACTCAAAGAAAAACCAATACGCTCACCTTTCTTAACATTGCTTATATCCCCAAATGCCACTCTTCTCTCCATTTCACTCACAGCTAACTCATCTCTCCAAGAAACCAACTCTAAAAAAAAAGTTTCTTTATCATTAAAGACCCAATCTTTACCTTCAGAAACATTAAAATAATCAGGATAATCAGATAACAAGTCAGTAATATAATTATAAGGCAAACCCAGATCATATTTTAATCTATCAATAACATGTAAAGGCAATCTTTTTACTCTAGTAAGCATTAAAAGCTTAGCTAACCTTTTAAAGGCATCATCTTTATAGCCTAAAGAAGTGTAAATGGCCTGTTCTTCTTTGTGTATAAACAGAGCTTGATGGGTGAGTTTTACATGGATAGGGAGTGAAGGGTAAGGTTGGAATTGAGTAAAAAAAGATGGGTATTTTTGGAGGAATTTTAGGGCAGTGTTTGGGAGATTGAGATGGGGTTTGAGAAGAGATAAAGAGGAAAGGGAGAGTGATTTTGAAGGAGAAAAGACTATTTGGTTCTTCAAAGAAATGACTTGTTTTAGGTCTTTTTCTTTGGAAACTGCTTTGTCCAGATATGGGTCACGTACCCATTTCACCCTTGCAGCTATAAAGGACCTGATATGGTGGAGTTGGTGTGGTGATTTGGTGCAGAAAGTCTGCATATGGGTGGATTGATAGTAGGGGAAGTGAAGAGGAAGAAGGAGGTGGAAGAGAAGAAGAAGAAGTGTGATTATGGGCTGGATTAGCCCAAGTAATGCTGGTCTTTGTTTGTAAAAGAAGAAAAATTCAATTAAAGTAGGAGGAAATTACCACCCTTCTCCCTTTTTCTTTTAAATATTTACGTAAAATATCTCTTTTTATCTTTAATTTTCTACCCTTTTTTAGTATCATTAGTTTTCTAATCTTTTTTTTAGTGTAATTATATGCAAATAAAGTAACATGTTTTATTTTCTCTTTGCTTTTTCTATTTTTTTCTTTATTTCTTTCTCTTTGATTTCCTATTTCTATTTCGATGGAACTTTTTACCGTCTAGTCACCGGAGCTGCATCTTTTTTCTTGGTTTTGGTGGTTTCTCACTGCATTTATTTGGTTCTCGAAACAGTTCTGTTGGTCTCCATTAATAAAATCTTCTTCTTTTTCTTTTTATAACTTTATCTCTCTTTCTTTCTCTATTTATGTTTCTATCTCCTCTTTTACCTCTTCTCTTCTTTCTTCTTTATTTTTCTCTGTTACATTACTACTTTTTTCTTTTTTTCTCTCTTTATCTTTCTTTTCTTTTGATCTTTGTTTTTCCGTTTTGAGTTTCATGTTTTCAGTTCAGATACGGTGTTGCTGTTGATACTGATCTACATATATTTTTGCTATTTTCTGTTGTTTATGTTTTTTTTTATCTCATAATTGTGTCATATGTGTTTTTATCTTTTTAGTTGCCTGATATTATTTTTTATGTGTCATAATTGTGTCAGATGTGTTTTTACTGAGGACAGGCCTTTTCCAGCTGAATTGAATGTGGAGGTACTGAGGATCAGATACATCGCTAATTTGCTCTTTTAAGGAATATTAAAACTGATTACTAATTGTGATTCAAATGTTGAAGAGAAGAAGAAGTAGTATGTCACATGAATATAATGGAATTTTTTTGTGCTTTTTTTTGCATAGCAATCCAATTTGTGGTATTTTTTTTCATTTTTTGAAATTGCATTTTGTGTATATATTTTGAAAAATAGGAATTGAATATATTTTCCTGTAACAGATGCAATTATCAATGAAATATTCAGAATATTAGCAACAAGTTCAAATTTTATTTTATGATGTAGATAATTTTAGAAGCAGATATTTTTTTCACAAAAATGCAGTTATGATAGTTAAATTTATACAAAATGCAACTATGATACAAAAACAATTATCAATAAAACTTTCAAAATATTAACAACAAGATTAAAATTTTATTTTAAAAGCAGAATTTTTTTACAAAATGCAGTTATAACACAATCATAACACAAAAACAACAACTATGACACAGATATGACACAATTGTTTTTCCTGTTTCATAATTGTGTCATATTTAATTTTTTTTAGATCAGTAGTGAGGGAAGTTAATTACTTTTTAGTAAAAGAAACAATTGTTAAAATAATATTGAAAATAATACTCAAATTGTCAGGATTGTTAATCACTTTAGAAAAGGAAACCATTACGATTCCAATATTACACACTAGAAAATGATTATGACATCATTATGCCACTATTATGATACCATTATGACACCATTACTTTTAGTGATCATTGTCTTAGGTTGTTTCTACAAGTTTTTCTATTGCTTCTATAGATCCCACATCTACTGCATCTATTTTTTGTACTTGACTCAGATGCAGATTTTATTGTTCTCTTTTCTTGATGCATAAAACCACTATCAATTAACTTTTTTAATTTCTTTTTTACCTTATACTGGAAGTGTTCCTTTATTGCATATAATCTTATTAATTTATACTTTCTTCTTTTATTTGTTCTTGTTGATTTGATGTCCTCTTCTTGACCTTCACATAGTAAATTTGCATATTCAATGACACCAATTGCTGACCACTGATTTTCATATTGGCTTTTGTTGATTTTAACAGTGAGAGATGATTTGCACTATCTTGATTGTTTGTTGCTGAAGAGGATATTCCATGCAATATCAGATTATTTTTTTTGGTGAGATGTCATACAGACTGGATGTTGTTTTTCATTGTTTCACAAGTGTTTTTTTTTAAAATATGATTCTATGTCTTTTTCAAAATGCTGTTTATTTCCACAATTAGATACTAAAAAATTATGTATTTAAATATTCAATATCAACATCTACTTTTGAACAACCAGCATCTTCATTAAGTCACAATTTCATTATCCTGTCAAAACAGAAAACAAACAAAAAAACGCTTAAAGAATTAAGAAATAATTAAGACACAATTATGACACATTTATCAAATAACAAAAAAATCAAATGAAATTCTTCAGAAACAGTTATGACACATTTATGATACAAAAAAAATATATGACACAATTTATGATTTAAGAAAAACAAATGTCATAAAATATCAGTAAAAATCAACTATGACACTAACATCAGCCTTCTTATTTTTCCTTTTTACAGATCTCCTGCTTCTTTTTCAGAAGTGCTAATATCAGTATCTTCTTTAGTAATAGCAACCTCCATTTTCTTCATTTTTAGCATATATTGCTTCTTTAAATAATCACCAATAATTTCATCATCTCACGGCATTTTCTGCAAAAGTAAAAAAAAAAAAAATAAATGTTTATGACACAATTATGGCACAATTGTAATACAATTATGAGCAGTTTTTTAAATGTGTCATAATTGTTAATTTTATGTCAAATGTTTAAAATTATCATAAAATCAATGCAGATATATAAACTTTTAGTAGTAGAATTAATTAATTTTAAACATACATAAAATAACTTATCTATTTTTCAGAGAAAGAAACAATGGTGTTTGAATATTTGGTTAATTTTTACCTTTTGTGAGTTCTGTACTATTTCTTTATTATTTTTATCAATTGCAATGAGAAAAAATGTCAACTTTTGATGAGTTTCTTCGTGGGTTTGAAAGTTTTTTAGCTAGAGAAATTGCATTTTTTTGTTTCTTTTGTGAAATATTTTATTTTGAAGAGAGAGAAGACTAGAGATTATAAAAACGTTAGCTGTATAATAGATTTTGTCTCATAGCTAAATTTTTTAAGCAGTTTGCTAAATATTTAAGCGCCTTTATGTACAGGTGCAAATACTTTATGGGAAGAGTATTTTTTGCAAATACAGCAGCGTGTTTATATATTTGTGCAAATCTCCCTTAAAGTAGGGCTTTCTACATAAATGCCTAAAAGGCTTCGTCCATTTACTATTAGGGAAATTTGCACAACTATATAAACACGCTATTTTAATTGGTAAAATACCCTCCTCATTAAGTATTTACATCTCTACCTAAAAATACTATTTTAATTGGTAAAACACCCCCACATAAGAAGCATTTATGAAACATAAAAAAAATGAACCATTTTACTAATTTTTTGACATTTTCATATATTATTCATGTGTGTTTCTTCACTTTCATTTATTTTTTGTTATCTGATGTATTCATTTTTTGATGTTACATAAATGTTTCTTATTATTTATGTTTTTTCATGTGTTTTTTTTGTTGTTTCATATGTATTTAATATATGTTTCAATGTGTTTTTTTTATGTTATCTAATGAATTCATTTTTTAATATTTCATAAATGTTTGTTATGTGTTTCATTGTTAAGAAACAATTATGAGACAAAAAAAAAACACATATGACACTATTATGAGAGAAAACAAACACGTATGACACGATTATGAGAGAAAACAAACACGTATGACACGATTATGAGACCAAAGAATAAATATGACACAATACAAAAATACCCATGACATAATTATAAGACAAAAAAAATAGATATCACACGCTTATGATACAATAAAAAACACATATGACACACTTATGATACAACAAAAAACACTTATGACACAAAAAATAACCAGAGGAACACAAAAGTGTACATTGAACATAACATTAACACAAATATCCAAAAGATTGGAAAAGAGATACTGAAATCCCTATGATAACCAAGAGGGGGGTGAATTGGTGCGAAAATAAAAATTAAAATTAAAAACTTTAAAGAAGATAGGTAGAGAAGAAGAAAAGAGAACACAAGAGATTTATAGTGGTTCGGACAACAAAGGTCCTACATTCACTTCCCAATACACAATTGGGTATTCCACTAATCTTCAACAAGATTACAATAAGAGTTTTCACAAGCTAACTCACAACTTAGTGTTTGCAAGGCTCACACCAA
>CANYLF012644317.1:0-11650 GCA_948193215.1 Bocquillonia castaneifolia
GTCCGGCTGGACCTGTAATCTGTCTTCTCCAAGCTGTTTTCTTTGAAATGTTACATGTTCTGATATATTTACAATGTACAACCTATTGACAGTGTATAGAGACCCCTGAGGAACTAATCTAGATGTCCAAAACAAGCTAAAACCACAACTAAAAATTCAAGAAATACATTACTGTAAAATGTCAAAAAAATGAATATGGGGCTCCAAACTTGAATATTATAGGTCCAAAACACTCCTGCTTTCACATAAAACTCATATATGTAGTCAAAATATTAAGCAAAGTTAGTATGGAAAAATATGAAAATCACAGAATATAACGTAAACAAAACGAGTAAGAAAGTATGCTTATTCTGGATGTGTAGATGGTTGGTTGCCCTCAGAAATGAGATTGTTTACCGCTTCGGGTAGTAAATGAGCTGTTAAATGAATAAGAAGTCCCAGAAATAGTTTCAAAAAATCATCGTAAAAAACTATGTAAAAAAACCTTGTTTTTCTCTGTTTCAAGGTGTTTTTCTCTCGTCTGCTACTCTCTCCAACCTCCTCCTTTCTTTTCTCATCTTATTCTATTTATATCTAAGGAAATTAGGGTTACCCTAAGGCATGGAGAATCTGCCTTATGAGTGGGTAGGGTATGACATATCATTACCCGTTATCTTTGTCAGATGGTGCAGACGTCCATAATTTTTTTTAATAGGAATAATGAACATCCAGATGGACCTATGAACATTCGGCCGGATGTCATTTTGGGCCTGGTGGTTTTTGGGCTCAAAACGATTTTCTGGTTTATGTGGGCTGTATTAATGGTTCGGACATATATTTAAATATTTGTTCGGACCATTAATTAAGCCGAAATAAGGTTTTGAAAATATTTAATATATTTGAAATAATAATAATTATAATAATAATAATAATAATTATTTTTATTTTATTATTATTATTATTATTTTTATTTTCTTCAGCTCATTTCTACAAGAAATTGGGTAACAAAATGGTCCAAACTAGACCGTATTCATCACTGGGCTCCTGGGCCGCTTCCACATACCTGCATCCAAAAATTCAGTGTCTACAGTTCCCCCTGCCTAAGTGTCGCTTGAGATGTGCTAAGTCACCAGAACCTGCAAAACAAGGACAGACTTGGGGTGGTCCCTGGGGTCTAACTCCGATGCTTTTGTTAGAGATATTTTCTTGAAAGCTATAAATGTATGCAAATGAGAGAACTATACCTGATCCCCTAGATGGTAGAGGTTTATATAGTAGTAGGAACAATCCCATTAAACCCAGGAATCCTTATCCTAATAGGCTTAGGAGTCCTCCTTTGCTGTAATGAGTCAGAGTCCCCCTAGGATTAGGAACCCCCCTTGTGATGAGAGTCCCCCTTGACTTAGGATTCAAGGTGTTAAGACATGTAAAGGGCTAACGTGAGGCTAGCATGCAATGGGCTTCTTGGGATTTTTGAGCTTAAAGGAGTGATTCGTATCACAAGTCCCCCCCAGTAGTGCTAATGATAAAGACTTAGCTTGAGGGTGATTTCATTCTTTGGTGAACCGCCTTGCGATAACGTTTCTTTTGAACAAAGGCAAACCATTTGTCAACATTATTTTCTAAGAATCGCCCCTGTTAACACATTCCCTAAAAAGACCATTACCAACGGCGAATGTTAGAGAATGCTGAAGGTTGCCATAAATGTGAAACGGCTCCTATTGACACGTGTCCCACTGAGCAGTCACGTCAGTTTAGTTTCCTAGGTGAAACTGTCTACGTCTCTCAGTCAAAAACCGCTTGGCTTTCCCTCTCTTTAACCTCTTTAATCCTTTCAAAAGATTTAAAATTTTCTCTCTCATTTGCTCTCTACTCAGACGAATCAATTCTTCTATTTTTCGGCCACCATAACTTCATATTTGCACCGACGTTTCTACCTCTACCAGTAAGCCATTTGCAGAGCCAGCCGAAACGCTTCCTCATCCACAGTAAGTCCTTTCTATTTCATTTTTTCCATTCTCCATTTTAGCCTTTTAGTCTATGAGATGCGTGTTGATGCCCTCTGTACACTTGATATCTTTCTGGGACTTGATGATGATTTGAATTAAGATTTTATCTAAACATATTGTTTGTCATCATCCGTTGTTTACCACCTTTCATAATGATATCCATGTACATCTGTTCTAATGTTCTTAACTTATGGGAGTCTATTCGTATGCCCTTTACCTTTTTGACAAAATGCTTGCTTGAAAATAGGTTTAGGTGACTAGTATATGCCTATTGTTTGTTCTTTTATGATAACGATTAGTTCTTTTTTTTTTTTCTGATAATTGTTTGGGACTTTTCTGGGTAGGATTTAGGCCGTTCATGGTGATTCCAACCTTGAACATATCAACCTCTTCATCTTCTACATCAACCCCCAACCCAGACTGTCTGTTATCTTAGTCTCTTCCGATTCATCAAACGGTGTCAACCAACCCAATCGCCTAAAGCCAAAACCTCAAGCTAACACATCAACCTCTCAAAATGCCTCCAACTCTTTAAACCTAAAACCTTTAAGGATAGTTCGCCCCTTTATACCATTAGACGATAAACCTTACAACCCCTCAGAGAGTGATACTGAGTCCTCTAGCTCTAACAATAGTACCTTAGTAGTCACCCCTCAACCCTTTCCTCCTCTAGGCTTTAAAATAAAACACATGGCCCGTACACAGCTCAAAGACACTGTAGACCTTCACCCAGCCAGACTGATAGAGTCCGACCTAGACCTTTTTACAACTAGCTATGGCGGTCTTCCAGAAGTTAATACAATGAGACTACCCAAGGAGGGTAGTTTTACTAGCCAAACCATAGGCCCAAATGAACAGATAGTTCATAAAGAGTGTATGAAAAGTGGCCTTAGGTTCCCTTTAGACCCTACACTTCAAAAAATTTTACAAACCATTCAATGTCCTCCGTCTCGCCTTTATCCAAACGCCTATAAACTCTTCACTACTACCTCAATCATGTGCCAGCCAAAAGGCTATACCTTAACTCCCGAAATCTTCCTAAATGCATATAGCGTGGTGTAGAGAGTAGGGACTTCTGAGTATGTCACCTTCCAGGTGATTAAAAAGAGGTTTGAGGGTCTCAAGAACCATTTGAAAGGGTGGCGAGACAACTTTTACATAGTGACCTGTGAAACAGGGTGGGGTAAAATCCCTAATAGCTGGTCTATCCCACTCATAAAACCTAAGCGGGTGAGGACATTAGCCAGCACCTCTGTGGAGGTTGCCCAATTTTTATCTGAACACCCTACAGTCCATCTTGAAACCCTTCTTAAAAAACACCTTTAGGGAGAGGATTTCACCCCCCAAGACCAGACCCTTTGGCTCTCGATTAGTGGATGAATCTGATAAGGATTCAGAAGAAGAATAAGCTGACATAGGGCTTGAAGCTGGAGGACCCAGCCTCTCACCATCTGATGGTATTTACTCTTTTCTCACTTTTACTTATATTTGCTTTATTTATTCTTGTATAGATGCCGAGAATCAATTATGCTGCTATGATGGCCGCCGTAGGAGCTACAGAAACTGGGGTGAACCCCTCAACTTCCCCCCACAAGGAGTGGAGACAACTGTTGTTGCTGCACCAACTCCTCCTATAGAGTCGACTGTTCCTGAGGCTCTCTTGCAGAAATCTTCTGAGGTGAGCCGTAAAAGAAAAAGATTGGTGAAGGTGGGACTGAAAGCGTCAGCCACCCCTAAGAAGACTCGCTCTCAACTGCTGGAGACCATTAATGATGGGTCCTCTATCTCTGAGGGCGAGCTTGCTGACGTTAGCACTTATGCTTAGGGATGGGTGGATGAGCCGGGGAATCCCACCGTCAAGGATAATAGAGTCACCGCCCTGATCACCAGGGAAATAAGCCTTCTTGCTGACATGGAAGGTCTTTCAGGGCGAACTCACAACTCATTCTCTTTACAAGTGCAGGAGCATATGCTCTCAGTAAGTTTCTTTGTCATATGTTATGTCTTTATCTTTTTTTTTTTTACTCTATATATTCTAGTTTGCCAACTTTTCCTTATGTATCCTTTTCAAACGCTGAACCTTGTCCGAACAATGAAATATAAATATCAAGCAAAGCGTTTAGCTCACAAGAGAGCTGTGAAAGATGTGCAAGCTCAAGTCAAGTTCGCAGTGGATGAGGTGACTACTGGGGCAGAGGCTGAGCTGAAGAAAGAGCAGGACAAGACCAAACGCATAAAGGAGAAGTGCAACAAAGAGAAGGTTGATCTCAAGGCAAAACTTCAAGCACTAACTAAGAAGGTGGACTAACTGGAGAAAGAGAACGCTGACTTAAAGGCGAACAATGAACCTTTATAGGCTAGAATCACTCAGCTTGAAGGTGAGAGCACCCTTCATCGTTCTCAAGCAGCAGAATTGGACTATTTAAAGCGCTCCATTGGTGGAACCCTTATCAAGTATCCGGCGAAGCTTCATGGCACTGCTTAACAATAATTTCCTGACTCTGACTTCTCCTTCCTGGATGCCATCTTTTCTGATGAGGATAAGATGGACGAATAATCGCCTTCGTAATTAATTTCTTTTTGTGAACAATTTTGTGTATTGTCTTTTGTAAAGTACTTAAACAACTTTTCTATTTAATTATTTCTTCTTCATTCGCCTTGTCTTTTTCTTTAGTCATTTTATAAGTTCTTTCTTTACCGTAAGGCATTGGTGTTCATTTTGTATCTTTCTTTAACTCCTTATTAACAGCTTTGTACTGCTTAGAATATGCCTATGTTTTGAGGGTCTTTGTTCAATGGCTGTTCATTCATTCGCCTCGATTTCTGTCAAACCAACTTATGTTTTTGTCTTGCGAAGTAAGGAAACCGCCTTAATTATATAGTAAACCGCCCTTTAGATAATTATAAGGTGTTATTTACCTTAATGCCTTAAGGTCTTTTCTTTTTTCATGAAATTGACTGTGCCTCTAACCTTGGAGGTCTTAATAAGTTATTTACTTTTAGGCCACCCCTTAATAAGAGGTCGTCTTGAGTTTATAACTGCCTTTGTCGTGAAAGGTCTTTATAGCTTTTTGCATATTTGCCTTAGTTTTTTAAGGTTTTTTTTATTTCCGCATAGGGTTTATTATGCCTCGACATGAGAGGTCTTAGTGTGGCTCTTTGCCTGTAAGTCGCCTTTTAATAAGGGGTTGGCTTATTTTAATAATTGTCTTTACCGTAAAAGGTCTTTATATTTTAATTTGTATCAAGCTAAATTTTTGGCAAATGATAACTTCATTAAGCTTCTAAGGGATTTAAGTTAGGCTCCTCTTTGCCTTATATTCACTTGTTTATTTAATATAAAAGAAAAGAACTTAAATGAAAATAAATGAATAAATACCTCAGTTGCTATTAAATGTTTTGTTGTCCCTGCTTTTATAAGGGCTCTCATCTTGCTTTATCTAGTGTAAGGTCTTTTTACTGGTGAAACTTTTTAAGATGTTCCACGTTCCATGATCTGGGGATTTCCTCTCCTGCAGGTGTTTTAAGCTTGTAAGCGCATTTGCCAATTTCTTTGGCTATCTGGTAGGGACCTTCCCAATTAGCATTTAGTTTGCCAGTTTCTTGTGTGGACACTTCCCTCTTTCTAAGGACCAGTTCTACCTCTTTGAATTTCCTTTCTCGGACTCGCCTATTATGAAACCGTGCCATTTTTAGTTGCCATGCCATCATCCTCAGGTATGCTTGTTCTTGCCTTTCTGGCAATAGGTCTTGGTTTACTCTATGCTCTTACTCGTTAAAGGGTGTGAGTTCTTCAATCCTGAAGTTCCTTTCCCCAATTTCTACTAGGACCACAGCTTCGAAACCATAACACAGGGCAAATGGGGTTTCGCCTGTGGGGTCTCTTGGAGTTATTCTGTAGGACCATAGGACATTGAATAAATGATCTACCCAGCTGGTTTTTTCTTGTTCCAGTCTTTTCTTAAGTCCTTGAAGAATGATCCTGTTAGCTGACTCTGCTTGTCCATTAGTTTGAGGATGGTGAACTGAGGAGAATTTCTGCTCAATTTGAAAAGCTTCACAAAAGTTTCTGAATGATTGAGAGGTGAACTGTGTGCCATTATCCGTAATGAGAGTGTGGGGGATCCCAAACCTGCATATAACCTCTTTGAAAAAGAAGACTTGGACCCTTTGAGTTGTGATTATTGGGACTGCTTGCTTCAATCCACTTAGTAAAGTGATCAATCACCACTATTAGGAATTTCTTCTGTGCTTTGGCTATGGGAAAAGGTCATAGGGTGTCCATCCCCCAGTGGGTGAATGGCCATTCACTCCCTATTGGGGTCATGTTTTCTGCTGGCTTATGATGTATGTAGGCGTGATATTGGCATGCTTCACATTTGGACACCAAATTCTTAGCATCCCTTTTTATGGTGGGCCAATAGTATCCTCTTAGGATCACCTTTCTGGCAAACACGTTAGCTCCTTCATGGGTGGCTCCTATTCCTTTGTGAATTTCCCTTAACACATAATCTGCTTCAATTTCACTCAAGCATTTGAGCCAAGGTTTGGACCTTTTTCTCAGTTCCCCTTCCTTTTAAGTGTATTTGGCGGCTTTCCTCATTAACCTTCTTGATTCCCTTGGATCATTTGGTAGGATGCCGTTTTCCAAGTATTGGATAATCGGTTCCATCCATCCTCTGTTGTCTTGAATTGGCAGGATATTGGCCTTGGCGATACTAGGGGATTTTATCTCTTCGATCAGTACATTAGGGATCGCCATGCCCTCTGCTGCCATTTTTGCAATGCTATCTGCCCCCTGATTTTCTATTCTGGAGATTTGCAATACTCACCACTGGCCATCGTTCTTTTTTTCTAATTCTGCCATGAGTTGCTTCACCATAGAGACGTACTTGGTCATATCTTCATTTGCTTGGAAAGTGCCCGAGACTTGGTTCACAACTAGCTATGAGTCACTATAAATTTCCAAACCGTGATGCCTATTTCCAGGGTGATTTGTAACCCTAGGATGATGGCTTCATATTCAGTCACATTATTGGAAGTGGCAAACCCTATTCTGGCTACATATTTGATTTCTATCTTGTCTGGTCCTTTGATTAAGATACCGATACCTGCCCCTGCTGAGCAAACTACATCGTCCACCATTAGTTTCCATGGGAAGATCTCCTTGGTGGCTATGGGTTCACCTGGCGTCATCTCTGCCACGAAATCTGCCAACACTTGGGCCTTTAATGCTTTTCGCAGTTCATAAGTAACCCCCAAACTTCCTATGTGGATTGCCCATTCTGCTATTCTTCCTGAGCCTCCACTTTTTACAACACCTTTCTCAAGGGGCTGTCTATTCTGACTACGACTGGATGCGCCTCGAAGTAATGCCTTAGTTTTTACGTTGCTATTAACAGTGCAAAGGCCAGCTTTTCTAATCTTGGGTAATTAACTTCAGCTTTATGTAACACTTTGCTGATGTAATAGATGGGCAACTGTTCACCGTCTTCCTCTCTTATAAGTACTGCTGCCACTATTTCCTCCATGGTGGATAAGTAAAGGTATAGGGTTTCCCCTTCTATTAGCCTACTCAGCAACAGGTGGGATGTTAGGAATGTTTTGATTTCTTGGAAGGCCTTTGAGCAATCATCTGACCACTGAAAGTTTTTGGGATCTTTCAAGGTCTTAAAGAATGGTAGGCATTGTTTGGCTGAGCTGGAAATGAACCATCCTAGGGCGGTGATTCGCCCGTTGAGTTTTTAAACTTCATGAAGTGTTTTAGGCGGTTCCATGTTAATGATCGCCTGGATTTTGTCAGGGTTGGCTTCAATTCCCCTTTATAATACCATGAATCCTAGGAACTTGCCTGATTTGATGCCAAAGACACATTTCTCTGGGTTCAATTTCAAGTTGAATCTTCTAAGAATCTCAAGGACTTCTCTTAAATCCTTAGGATGCTCCTCTGCCCGCCTTGATTTGACTATCATATCATCAACGTAGATCCCTACGTTTCTGCCTATATTATCTTTAAGCATCTTGTTGACCATCCTTTGGAAGGTGGCTCCTGCATTCTTCAAGCCAAAGGGCATCTTAGTGTAGCAATAAGTGCCTTCATGAGTTGTAAAGGCAGTTTTGGCTTTATCTGGTTGATGCATTGGTATCTGGTGGTATCCAAATTTAGTATCCACTAATGAGTATAGCTAGTGGCTTGTAGTGGAGTCTACTAACTGATCAATTTGTGGTAAAGGATAGCTATCTTTTGGACACGCCTTGTTTAGATCAGTAAAGTCCACACACATTTTGTATGAGCCATTGGGTTTCTTCACCATTACTACGTTCGCCAACCATTCAGGGTATTGGACTTCCCTGATTACTCCCATCTTCATTAGCTTATTGATCTCTTCACTGATGGCGATCTGCTTGGGCCAGCTGTGTTTCCTTTTCTTTTATATTATGGGGGTGATTGCAGGATCGATATTTAGTTTGTGTACCATCATTTCTCTGCTAACCCCTGTTAGTTCATCTTCAGTCCAGACAAAGGTGTCTTGGAATTTTGATAATGTTTACAAATTTTCTTGTAAGATCCCTGGGTCCATCTCTCCTACTTTTATTTCCTTGCCCAAACCCAGGGCTTTGTTTTGAACGGCTCCCACAAGTTCTGCTTTATTTCCCTTTGGTTGGATATTCTCTTCTATGACAATGGTTGAGAACACCCCTTTTAGTGCCTGACAATAGGCAATCCTGGCCTGTCTTTGGTCGCCTTTGATTATCGCCACTCCTTTCGAGGTAGGAATCTTTAAGAGCAAATACCGTATACAGATGCTGGCACACGTTTCATTGAGGATTGGTCGCCCAATAATAGCATTGTATGCAAAAGGGATATCAACCACCATAAATTCTGCTTGTAGCATCTTGGTTATGTCTCCTTCGCCCAATTCTACTTCAAGCTTGATCGAACCTACTATTGTTGTTGATTTGCCTCCTAAGCCAACCAGAGGAGTACTGACAGGGGATAACTTGGCTTGATCTAGCCCCATTTTATCAAATACATTCAGAGTGAGGAGGTTCACTGAGCTCCCCGTGTCCACCAGTATGTTGTGGACCATGTGATTATGAATTAGGGCTTTGACTACCAAACCATCTTCATGGGGGGTTATGGTTTCCCCCTTATCTACTGCTAAAATTTACACTGTTCCAATCTGTTATAGTGGAACCACATTTGAATTAACATAATAGATGGACCTAGCTGACCTTTTTCTCTTGGTAGAACTATCGCCTCTTGCGATTTCCCCTATAATTACATATATATGTTTAACAGGTCCCCCTCTAGCCTTTCTATCGCCTTCAGCTTCATCGCTGTTTTCATCATCTCTATGGTCTCACCTCCTTTCTTGTCTTCTTTCATTCCTTCTGTATTCTTCTCTGTCACCTCTTTGATCTCTAGGCCTTTCTTCTTACCTGTTATCTCACCTCTCTGTCTCCCTATCATTTCTTCGATCATCTCTATCGTAGGCGGGTCTATCATGATCGTCCCTTTTGAAAAATCGCCTAAGGGACCCAGCTTGAATGAGCTTTTCAATCTCCTTCTTCAAGTGATTGCATTGCTCTGTATCGTGGCCTACATCTTTATGAAACTGGCAGTATTTGCCATTGTCCCTTCTCTCAGCTGTGTATGAACTCATCCTCTTTGGCCATTCTATCCTTCCTCCATTGTCTTTGTTGTGTATGAGGATTCGTTCTCTTAATGTATTACGGGGTGTGTATCTGGGGAGATTGGAGCTCTTAGACCCATTATTACCACTTAAGTTTTTGCTTCTTTTAGGAGATCGCCTATCTCCCCTTGGGGAAAGCTCTCTTTTGTATTCCTTCATTCTCTTCAGATAATACTGACCATCATCCACTCTTATGACTGTGCTGGTGAGTGCCATTAGGGCTTCTACATTGTTAGAAGCCTTGGCTAACAATTCTCTTCTGAATTCTTCATTTGTTGTACCATGGAGCGTAGCGGAGCAAACTACACCCTGATTCAAATCTTCTATCTTGGCGATTTCATCATTGAACCGCTCTATGTATTTTCTTAAGGGTTCACCTTCCCTTTGTTGGATAGAGAATAGGTCTGCTGACACCTTTTTCTGTTGGATAGAAGCTGCAAATCTTTGCTTAAAAGTAGTGGCGAGTTGTCTACAGGAGTGTATCGAGTGAGGGGGTAGTGTTTTGTACCAATCAGCAGCGTTCTCCTGTAAGGTGGTAGGGAAGAATTTGCACCATATATAGTCCTCGTTAGTTTGGACACTCATAGATGTCTGAAATTTGTAGATGTGACTTGCCGGGTCAGATTTTCCAGAGTAAATGTCTAATGTGGGGAACTTAAACCCTTTGGATAGAGGTTTATCTAGAATGTGTTGAGCCAAGGGCGACTCATTCTTTAAATTGAACCCAGGGTTGAAATCTTGCATACCCATCTTGCCAATGACTTCCCTGACTTGTCTTTCTATTTTTTCCTTTTCGTCTTCTTATTGTTCCACCCTTTGTGCTATTGCTCTTTCTAATTGCTTGTCTCCCCTTTTCGACATTTTCTCCTTGATCTTCATGACTGAGGGGGTGACTTTTTGTGTTTTCTTCTTGTCTTTGTTTTTAGGTTGTTTGTCCTTTATTTCTATCTAGCCTTTAATATCCTGGATTTTTTCATCAAACTTCTGACATGCTTCGTCCAAAATTTTGGCTACATCGGCCGCACTAATCATGCTACTCCCCTCCTTTCCTCTTGTGTTAGCAGGATGAGAAGCTGCATCATATCATCCAGGTCATTCTCTACTCCCCTCCTTTCGCCTTCAAAATTGTTCCCCTAAGGTGCAGCAGGTGGGACAAATTGGGGAACATACTCATGGTGCCCTTGAAGTACGGCCAAAAGTTTGATCTTGTACTCCTAGCGGAGGGGGAATGTCATTATTTGGACGGGGAATGGGGATTCCTTGATTTGGAGCGAAGATAGGGCCTGGGTGGAAAACAGGTGGAGGGGGCAAATAAGGGACATTAAAATCTGTTCCAGGAGGCCTTATTGGAACTAGGGGAACCAGTGATGGCATGGAAGTTGCCGGTGGATCTGGTGTGATTGGAGTAGTTCTCCATGGTATTGGTGGATACCCTCGAGTTTGAGGATACTGAATCCTAAGAGTTAAAGTGCGTTGAGGAGTTTGATTAGCAGTGGGAACTAGAATTCTAGGTGGTTGTTGAGTGGGGGGAGTCCCCTGAGTAGTTCTGGGTGGTTGTGGCATCCACGCCGGGAGTCCTCCTGAGCCGAAGAAACTAGGAGGTAAACCATAGGGAGGGTCGTTATTCGTCATGATTAACTGTTTTTAAATTAAAAGCAGTCCACACTCACCGCACCAATGAAACGTTCAGGAAGTTTCCCTTGCCTGAGTGTCGCCTGAGATGTGCTAAGTCACCATAACCTACAAAACAAGGACAGACTTAGGGTGGTCCCCGAGGTCTGACTCCGATGCTTAAGTTAGAGATATTTTCTTGAAAGCTATAAATGTATGTGAATGAGAGAACGATACCTGATCCCCTAGATGACAGGGGTTTATATAATAGTAGGAACAATCCCCTTAAACCCAGGAATCCTTATCCTAATAGGCTTAGGTGTCCTCATTTGCTGTAATGAGTCAGAGTCCCCC
>CANYLF012644342.1:0-10066 GCA_948193215.1 Bocquillonia castaneifolia
AAGATAGATTTTCCACAAATTATCGAGTCTATCTCCAACTCTTCTTTAAGGCGTCTTTTTCTTAGTCTAGCTTCTTTTCTCAATCGACGCGTTGTCTTCTCAATTTCAGGATTATACTGCAAATCAATATTTTGAGAAGAATGAGTAATAAACAAAAACAAATAAATAAATAAATAAAACAATGAGAAACTAAAAATAGTTCCCCGGCAACGGCGCCAAATTTGAACGGGTTGTCGAAGCCCTTCAAAATAATTACTGACTCTCCTAAAACTAGCTTGTAGAAATAGTGGAACCAGGTCGAATCCCAAAGGAACCAATGTAATTAATTTCTCAAAGTCAAACAACAAAAATATAAAATAAAAGGGGGTTTTTGAATCGTTGAACTAAAAATATAAAATTAAATTAACAAGAAATTAATTAAAAACTAGTATTAAAAATAAACAAAAATAAATTTTACCAAACTTTCAATCTAGAGGTGTAAATCTCATGCAATTGTAATTCTGATCATAGGCTTAAAAATCAATTTCTCAATCCAAGAACTTAGTCTACTTAATCGGAAAAGCCACAGAAAGCAATAATTTTCCTAATATAATTAACTCAAACAAAGCATTCAAAATCAAATCTTACCATTAATTTAACTAGGCACGATAGCGTTCCATATCAATTAAATGATAGCATAATGAATAATGAGAATGATCAAACCAAAATTAATTAATTGAGATAACTGCAATTTAATTAACCTTGTACCTTTATTTCCCTATAATCTATTATGCAAGCTATGTAAACCGGAAAGCCGAAATTACACACACATAAGCCAATTCCTTACTACTCAAATCAATCATTCATGACAATTACGAATCACAAACTCATGGATAGTAATAGAAAAATAAATATTAAATCAAGGCATCAATTTAATTAATATCAATGATTCATAAAAAATAAGAAAAAGAAATAAAGATTACTTGGATTAAAGAAATTCTTATTCAGTTCAAAGCCTCACAAAATTACAATCGGAATCGATTCACCCTTGAACCAGAATTAAAACCTTAGCCACACATAATGGACTAATTAAAATCAAAAGTTGTTGTATATGAGAAGCAAAATAACGCAGCCCCTTAGTCAATGGAAGAAGAAAACTCACGTTCCTTTCTTGGCCTAATAGAGAAAACTCATGTCCTTATATATATATAGGAAATGTGAGCCCAGAAAAAATAGGTGCTGCGTTTTACAAAAATAGGAGTCCTCCAATAGGAAATCAAACCTAAATTCTAATAAACTAATAATTCCTAAACAAACTTCCTAATATTAATCCTAATATAATAAAGAAACTTAAAACAAAAGGGAATCCAAACAAATAAAATCCTAAATAATATTGGAGATAATTTCATATGCTTAACACTCTTGGAATATAAGAAATATCATAATAAAAGAGTCTCCCACGAATTTGACTTCAAAAATCCAACTTTCTTCTCATCAATTTCCAGAAGCTTGTCAGTCATAAGGCATAGTCACACCTTATTGAAAATGACCTTTTGCCCATTTTTTTACTTCTCTTCCAAAAGACTTGATTTTCACATGGGAAGCCAAAATCATGCTTTTAAGCTGAATTCCATCCAATCTTTGACATTTCACCACCTAAATCAAAACAAACATAATTTCCAAAATTAAGCATAATATCCAATCAAAATATGAGGGAATTAAACACAATAAAGTATATATAATTGTAACCTATCTAATTCCTCAACACCTAATCCATGCTTATGCTTAAGCATACCTCAACTCAACACACCAATCTTTTTTATGTTTTCTAATTAAATTTTTTTAATTGATAAAATAATTTTAAATTTATCACATTGTTTAATTATATTTATTTTTATAAACTTATTATTTAACCATTTTATTTTTTTAACTATTTTGATTTTAATATTAGAACTAATTCATTATTCTACTCAAAACACTAATTCATTATTAATAGTGTAAATTTATATATTTATTATTTAGTGCAATATTTATGTCGTGTATTATTATTTAATATTATTTAGTTTAATTTAAAAAATAAATAAATTTAATAATTGTATTAATAATGTTCGAGCACGTGATGAAAAAGCTAGTACTATTAAATGATAAATATATGATATTTAATACTTAGTAAAGATATTATAATAAATTTATCATATATTAACTAACAACACTAGACACCAAACAAAAATCCTAGTCGCTCTCTTTTTTCTCTATTCTTTTATTTCTTTTAAAATTTAATAGTTAGGTCACCGCCAACTATACAAAAGTCGGCGATGTACTTTTATATTTATATTGGTTTAGTTTTTTATTGAATAAAATAAAGATCACTATATCAGTTGGTTTTAGTATTTCATGTTTGTTTTTTTGTTAGTTTTGAATATTGTCGTACTCAATGGAAGTTTGTTTGTCTTTTTTTATGATAGTTTATTTGTCTTCTATTATGGAAATGAAGATCAGGTTTGAATTTGATGTTCACAAGATTGCAGTACTTGTTTAAAGACTTGTCACATGACAATAAATTTGATTTATGACTCAATATGGTTATCGACTTGATTGAGTTTACACAGTCCAAGTACCACTACAAGAAAATCACAGATTTGCGACGAACTTATCATCGCAGATACCATTTTTACGATGGATTTGTTCGCAAAATCCTCTCATACTTCAAGTTGTAGCTAGAGGAAGTTCGCGTAGCTGTTAGCAACATGACTATCCCAGGTTGGTCTAAACAAATTGCCAGGCACCTTCCATCTCTAGTGTTTTTAATAAAACAAATAATTAGTATATATAAAACACAATACAAAGTAATTAGAGGTACAGAAAAGTGAATAAATTTATCAATATAAAGCTTCTTCTGCGCCTCTAATAATTTGGACCGCGTGTAAGCTTCCTTGAACTGCTTCTTCTTGAGGGTGTCAATAATAGCTCTCGATGCTTGCTGACTCGGCTCCAATTTCTTGTACCAAATAGAGAAGTGAATAACAAGCCATGATAAAACACACAATAACAATGAAATAAAAATATTGATGTGAAAAAAGTACTAACGCGTCGGAAGGCCAACAATGTCTCTTTTCCCCATAAAGCAGCAGATCATCAGTTGGAGATGTTGAAGAAGAAGAGGGTCCAAAAGAAGATTGACCTCTGCCTGAAGGTGTTTTACCCATACCTCGACTCACTTGAGGTGGCCAAGGTCGATAAGAAGGTGCAACAGGTGATGAAGTTGCAATAGTATGTCCAATTGGAATGGTAGAAGTAGCAGGACTAGAAAAAGAAGATGCAGCCATAGTCGAAGAGGCACTAATTAGAGAAGTAGCAGAAGTAGTGGCTCTACTAGTGGGTAGGACGATAATAGAGGAGGAGGTGCAGTGGTAGATGGTGTAGAGGTAGAAGTGGAAGTAGTAACAAAGGCCATTAATGGTTGTGGTGTGGGCGTAGCAATCGGCGTCACCTCCTATGAAGACTATGATAGAGGTGTAGTAGCACCGGTGATATGTACTGGCTCTGTAGTAGCAGGAACCTCCTCATCAATACGACTGAGCTGGGCTCCCAGTCCTTGTGTTCGTCGAGTTACTACCTGACTCGGAGTCGATTTCCCTCTGTCTTGCATACCTGAAAAACAAAAAACAAAAAATATTATGTCAGTGAAACGAATGACAAAAATATTAGCAACATTAACAGAATAAATAGCAAAAATATGTTAAGAATCTATTGAATTATAACTAACATCTTACTATGCACATAATATGCAGTATATAAGTTAATCAGATTATCTGTTTTCTACTTCAGATTTCTGTTGATGTCTCATATTCAACCTCTTCTTCTTCTTCATCTTGTGCTTATTCTTCATCAGTAATATCTTCAAACTCTTGATCAGGGTTAACTAATTAGGCATTCATAATATATTTCAACAATTTCAAGTCGATTTCATCATCAGGTTCTTCTTGGTATAGGCCTACAATTACATCTGATGTCGGAGACTCAGACATGTCAATATCACCCCTAGCTTTCACCTTACACACTGCCTCCCAATTTGCCCTATTTCAACCATGTCTTAGGTTCTTCACTTTCAAATATAATTTGATTAAAAGAGAATTATATTACTATTCTTGCTTTTATCTGACTATTAAGGGATCCACTCCGAGTCAACCGATCGATTCAATAAGTTTTTAGAGGACTTATTGTAAAATGGGTTTTAAGAGTTGATTAAACCGCTCGTAAGATCAGTTTCTGAGTTATATCAATTCAAACGATTGGGTTCGACCAAATTTTAAAACCTTTGTATAGAAGTTGTATTGTTGATGTAGAAGTATACAAAACTATTCTATTATTGATGTTTCTCTATTTATTTCCAATAACAAACATTCTACTCAAATATGATTTTTTATGTAGTTACAAAAACAATTTCTATTCTCATATAGTTTTCTAATAAATTATTTAATCTACACCGTATAAATAATTAAAATAAAAATTGTAAAGAGAGCCTACGCATCGCGTAATTTACGACTAGTTATTTATAATTTTCAGTAAAAATTTTAAGTTAAAAGTTTTAACTTATCATTCTAAATGATTTTTTACTTAATTATTGAAATTAAACTGACATTAAATTGTATTGTCAAATATAACTTAAACTAAATAAGTATTGATAACTTTAAATTAAATAATAACTTTAGTTATCAAACTTCCAACCTAAAAAAATTGGTTGAAACTAACATTTTATAAAATAAAACTCATAGTTGTATGATTTTATATATCAATAATAATTAAAATGACAACTCATGTGAGGTGATTCAACTAGTAAAACACTTGAACTTGCAACCCTCACGTCTGGAGGTCGAAAGTTCAATCTTTAGGGCTGGATGGAGAGAGTGTGCTTCCAAAATGGAATTCACTCGACCCGATATTAGTCTGGGTTTCAAATGAAGCTCCGGATACTCGGAGTAATAAAAACTATAAAAAAATTAAAATGACGATTATTATAAAGAAAAATTTATTAACATTTTTATAGGGTTAGATAGTGCATTTATGCTACTAATATTTTGTTGTACTAATTTGAATTTTTTGTCAAAATTTTTTGCCACCAAAAGCAAATGATGGACAGCCAAAAATATTGAATTTGGTAGGCAAATAGTCAATTATGAAGGTCAAAATTTTTGTCTTAATTGAAGCACTTGTTTGGCTATAAATAGCCACATTATCTTGTTTTAGTGTGTGCTTCATTTTTGAGTGTTGTGCTTGGTTGAGAGCTATTGAGTTGTGGGTGTAAGTTTGTGTGGGTGTAATGCTTTTGGGTGTTAGTCCATCTATTAGGTACAAAATTCAGTTAGTTCATTCAGTCTATTTTTGTACAATTTGAGGGATAAACACCATTTGGGTATTTTTTGTACAATTTGAGGGATAAAAACCATTTGGGTATTTTTTGAGCTTTTAGGTTGTAAGGTTATTCTCCACATATTTTATACTCCTCATATTTCTTAGTGGATTTTATTTTCTCCTTTGGGCATGGACGTAAGCTTACGCCAAACCACGTTAAATTTTTATGTCTTTGTTATTTTCTCTATTTTGACGCCTCCATATATTTTATTACCCAAATAAATAATTGCCCTGCTTACGCTGCACCGCTTGTGCCCTAGTCAATTTTGTTAATTTTTCCAACAAGTGGTATCAGAGCCTCTTATATATTTTTTTGGGATTTGTTATGGCGATGTCAAAATTTGAAATTGAGAAATTCAACCGCAGCATGAGTTTTGCCTTATGGCAAGTTAAGATGCGTGCCTTGCTTACACAAAATAGGTTGCAGAAAGCACTTCTAGAGAAAGAGAAAAAATCATTCACTTTGACGGAAGCCCAAATTAAATAAATGGATGAAAAAGCCCTTGATGCCATTCAGTTATGCTTGTCAAATGAGGTCTTGTGAGAAATAGTTCACGAGAAGACAGCCGCAGATTTGTGGAAAAAACTTGAATAGCTTTTTATGATGAAAAGCCTCACCAACAGGCTTGTTGTAAAGCACCGGATGCATCTGCTCAATATGGTAGAAGGTACACCATTGAAGTCACACCTTGATGTGTTTACATCCATTTTGATGGACTTGAAAAATATGGATGTCAAGTATGATGGAGAAGATTTGGCTCTCACGTTACTCCGTTCTTTACCTCCTTCTTATAATCATTTTAGAGATTCTTCAATTCTTAATAAAAGAAACTCTTTCTGTGGAGGAGGTAAAAGAAGCTCTTTTGCAAAGGAGCTTATGGATAAGGAGTTTGTTCATAGCACTTACCAAATCACGGGTGATGGTGTAATGGTTTGTAGAGGTGCTAGTTGGAGAGATTCTAGTAGCAGTTCTAGGAATAAAAGTTTAACCTGTAATTATTGTAAGAAGAAAGGGCATATTAAGACTAATTGTTTTAAGTTGAAAAATAAAGAGCACCATAAGGAGGAACCCAATTTTGACAACAAATTTAAGTTGAAGCCAATTTTATCGAAGATGAGTCTGGAGGTCAATTTTTTTGACTAAAGATAAGGTCGCGTCCAGGCAAGGTTGGATTCCAAATTTCGGTTGTCCATATTATTTTTGTCTCGATGGAGATTGGTTTTCCACTTATGAATTCTTTGAAGGTGGAGCTGTATTTATGGGCAATGGCCAACCTTGCAAAATTGCTGGCATCGGTTCAGTTTGGATATTGGTGGATTTAATTTTATTGGTGGTGACGAGATTTTTTTGGTGCCATATTTGTGATGTTAGCCCGTCAAGTCGGCCTTTTATACGAGCATTAGAAATTCTGTCATTACAGGTACAACTGCTACATTGTCTTCTTTTATGGTAAATTCAAAAGCATTTTCATACTAATGGTGTTTAGGGTACCAACTGCTAAGGTAGTATTTTTGACATAAATACTATATATAGTTGGTTTGATATTTTCATGACTACACCATTTTGAATTTTGTGTAAATGATTTGTCATTAAGGAGGAGTTTTGTGAATTTGTCAAAATTCAAATTAAGAAGGAGAATTGTTGTACTAATTTGAATTTTCCGTCAAAATTTGTTGTCAAAATTTTTTGCCACCAAAAGCAAATGATGGACAACGAAAATGTTGAATTTGGTAGGCAAATAGTCAATTATGAAGGCCAAAATTTTTGCCTTAATTGATGCACTTGTTTGGTTATAAATAGTCACATTTTCTTGTTTTAGTGTGTGCTTCTTTTTTGAGTGTTGTGCTTGGTTGAGAGCAATTGAGTTATGGGTGTGAGTTTGTGTAGGTGTAATGCTTTTGGGTGTTTAGTCTCTCTATTAGGTACAAAATTCAGTTAGTCCATTCAGTCTATTTTTATACAATTTGAAGGATAAATACCATTTTGGTATTTTTTGGGCTTTCGGATTGTGAGGTTATTCTCCACATATTTTGTACTCCTTATATTTGTTAGTGGATTTTATTTTCTCCTTTGCTCGTGAACGTAGAGTTACGCTAAATCACGTTAAATTTTTGTGCCTTTGTTATTTTCTCTATTTTGACGCCTTCATTTATTTTATTATTTCCATATAAATATTTGTCTTTCTTTCACTGTGCCGCTTGGGTCCAAGTCAATTTTGTTAATTTTCCCAACATCGGGAGCGGATTTCATCTTAATGGCTTTTATAACTTATATATCAATTAAATATTGGATTTTAATTTTAATTTTTAATCTTTTTGATTGGGATTTGTTCTGTTTGTGTATGATATATGGTTAGTGACTAGTGAGGGGCTTAACTACCATATTTTGAAGATAATTTAAGTTTTTTGAGTTAAAAGAAAAACATTAAAGTCAAATCCGCTCATGATGTTAAACACGAGGAGCATAAATGTTCCTTAACCATCTATGCATTATTTTGATAAGCTTTTTTTTTTCTTTTTTTTTTTTTGATAGGTGGTGAATCACCGGAGTATCCATGTCCCGTTTTACGGTTGCTTAAACTAATCTCCAGTTGAGAGAAGCCCCATTTCTCTCCCAACGAGGGTGAGGCTCGAACTCGAGACCTCCCTTGATTGGGGCTGCCTTGTACCAGTGGCTTTGCCGCTGGACCAATGCCCCGTTGGTTGTTTTTTGTCTTTACTAATTTGATAAGTTAATATTTGCCTTTGATAGAAGAAGGGTCAAATTAGTTCATGAACTTATAACACTGGTCAAATAAGTACATCTTCATGTTTTTGGACTAATTATGTTCACAAATTATCTTCATGTTTTTGGACTAATTATGGTCACAAATTTACAGTTTTCATCCAAATAATACAACTTTAAAAAAATTGTATAAAAAAAGTCATTTTAACTCAAATTCATCTAATTTTTTTATCCGTGAATTAAAAAATATTTAATTTAAATTTTAAAAAATTCAAAAAAAATTGTCAATGAGTTATTTTTTAAAATTTTCAATTGAAAAAAATTAAAAACGTCATAAAAAAATAAATAACATATGAAAATAGTATGATTTTTTTATGTAGGAGTCTAAAAAATATTTCAAATATAGTAAAATAGTCATATTATTAGAGTTTAGTTAAGTTTTCATATTTAATTTATCAACCAACAAAATTAATCGGAAATAGTATCATTGGCCAATTATTAAACAAATTTAGAAATTGTATTAACCAAAATCCACCAATAACTAACTATTACAATAAATTTGAAATATTCCTTAAGACTTGTACCAAAAAAAAAACAGTATCATTTTTATGTATTTTATATTTTTAAAGATTTTTTTAAATATTTCCTGTTAAAAAATATTTTATAAATATTTCATTGACCAAATTTATTTTTTAGTTTCTTAAAATTTACATTAAATATTTCTACCAACATTGTATAAATATTAGGTGAAATTAAGTTTTTTTTTTATTTTTGGTAGGTGGTAAACCACTGGAGTATTCCTGGCTCCGTTTTACAGTTGCCCGGACTAATATCCGGTCGAGAGAAGTCCCATCTTTCTCCCAATGGGGTGAGGTTCGAACTCAAAACCTCCCTTGATTAGGGCTGCCTTGTACCAGTAGCTTTGCCGCTGGACCAACGCCTCATTGGTTAGGTGAAATTAAGTTAATGAATTTTTTATAATTTTATTAAAGTTTTACGTCCTTATTTGGATGAAAATTGCAACTTTATGAACCTAATTAGTCCCAAAAACATTAAATTGTACTTATTTGATTCTGTGTTATAAGTTTATGGACTAATTTGAATTCTTCCGCCTTTTTACTCTATTTGTACACGAATGAGTTAAAGATGGAAGAAGTACAAAACTAAAATCTAGTTTTCAGAGCTTTAATTTTGTCGTGTGCAACATACTGCTTGCATTAAGCTTGATCTTGCTGATAGTGTAAAAACTTTTCTCCGTAATCCGAATTGTGCATGCATAATTTAATTTGCTGAGATGCCCCTAAGGTTAGGATTGTAGAACATAAGCACCTCTCCTGAACCAGCAAACTCTTTCCTTTTTCTTTTTCCCCCCTTTCTTGACGTACCCAATCAACCAAAAAGTTTCTTAGAAACTTGTAGTTATGTTTTTTCATTGATATCGTCTAATGGAAAGAAAATAAATTGAAATGTCAAGTTGTTTAGTTTCTGAACTGTAGGATATAGTTAAGAATTGTGGATGCACACAAGGTGTTTGATTATATGCCTAACCAAAATATGTTTTTGATATGATGGTATTGTTGGATCCACTTTGGCATAATTTGTATTGCAATGTTATCGAAAGCTTTCACTTCTTTAAATAAGTTTAAGAATGATGGTACTGTTTTTTTTCCCTTTTGGCTGCATTGGAATATCCTAAGCTGTTTAAGTGTGTTTCTCCGCTATAGTTTGATTACGAGGAATATTTTATATTCCATCCCCATCACTTGTTTGATATAATGCTTAAAAGAAAATCTCTATTCAAAAGTCCAATAATGCATTATAGATAATGTCGTTTTGTCCATCACATAATTGTTCATATTTTATGATTTTTCAGCTACCCAAGTTGTTTAAAGAGACAGACTTTGAGAAAGACTGCAACCTTCTCATTAAGGTACTTGTTTTAGTATATAG
>CANYLF012644677.1:0-19289 GCA_948193215.1 Bocquillonia castaneifolia
GTGGCACAGAGATATCTCTCTTATATTAAGAGGGACAAATTCCATCTTAATTACTTATATCTCACTACATGATTCTTATTATGCTCAATCATAATCTTTATAATCATCTGGTTAAGGACAATGTTTGATTATGTCAAAACATAATAATCCTCATATTGAGAACCATAATAATTTTAGGTCTGAGGATCTAATGACACAACTATATATTAGAGATTAACTTATGACTTTGATCCATGTAGTAATCTTAAAGTAGGTCGGTCCAATATTTATTCTCAATAAATACATATAAATTTGATTTATATCTTATACTCATATTCATCTTATGAATATCAATCAAACTCCATACTAATCTTAATTCATTGCTATTCCCATAACAACAATCGATTGGGGACATTTAGAATAATTAATAATATTATTTAAGCACATTATTATATAATAAACATGTAAATTATAATAATAATAAATTCAATCTTTATTAATAGTCAAAATACCATATCCATACAATACGTCTAGGGCATTATTACTAACAATCTACCACTTACACTAGGCCCATTGATCAATGTATCTAATACCTATAGACCTAGCATGATGATCATGATTTGCTTGTGGCAGAGGCTTTGTTAATGGATCAACAACATTATCATCTGTTGGAACTTTGCATATCTTAACATTACCTCTCTCTATTATTTCTTGAAAGAGATGATAACACCTAAGAATGTGTTTGGATCATTGATGTGAACTGGTTCTTTTGCTTGTGCAATAGCACCATTATTGTCACAATAAACATCAATAGGATTTTGTGATGCTAGGAACCACTCCAAGATCAGTGATGAACTTCTTGATCCAAACTGCTTCTTTAGCTGCATCAAATGTTGTTATGTATTCAGCTTCAGTTATAGAATCAACAACAGTTCTTTGCTTTAAAATTTTCCAGTTGACAACACCCCACCATTCAAACAAAACACATATCCCTACTGCGATTGGAAATCATCTTTGTCAGATTGAAATCTTGCATCTGTGTAACCACTTACAATAAGATCATCTTCCAATCTGCTATGTACCAAGAACACAACATTAGATCTTCTCAGATACTTAAGTATTTTCTTGATAGCTGTCCAGTGACTCCCATCGGGATCTGACTAGTATCTACTCATTATGCTTAAAGCATAAGAGACATCTAGTCTAGTGCACAACATGGCGTACATGATAGATCCTATTGCTGAAGCATAAGGAATATTTCTCATGCAGTCTCACTCATCTTTAGTGTTAGGACACTGAGTTTTGCTAAGAGTAATACCATAATACATATGCAAGAATCCTCTCTTGGAATCTTGCATACTGAACCTTTTCAGTACTTTATCTATGTAAGCACTTTGACTTAGACTAATTAGCCTTTTAGATCTATCTCTATATATCTTTATCCCAAGGATATAGGTAGCTTCACCTAAGTCTTACATTGAGAAACACTTCCCTAACCAAGACTTGACATTCTACAAGGTAGGGATGTCATTTCCAATGAGTAATATGTCATCGACATATAATACCAAAAATACAATTACGCTCCCACTAATTTTCTTGTAAACACAAGGTTCATCTTCATTTTTTATAAATCCTATTTCTTTGACTAATTCATTGATAACCGGTTGTATTCTAGTTTATTCTTCAGTTTTATGTTCAATTTCTTCACCAATTGAGTATATTTCACATTTATTTGTTCATATTTTGTTGTTTTTAGTGTTGGGATCATATGGAGTGGAATTAGAGTGAATTCAGAGTTGAAACAGTCATGGAAAGATAGAAATTTTAGCTGGCCGGCACATGGCCGGTTATGGCAGAAAATCAGAGAAAACAGAGCAAAAATCTGGGGCTGGTCGGCACCTGGCTGGCAACCACCAAAAAATGCCCCAAAATCCTGTGGCTGGCCGGCAACGAACCCTCAACCAGCCAGCTTTGTAAAAACACAAAATTTTGATGTTTTTAGGGGTTTTAAGGGTATTTTTGGGAGGTACTATATATATAACTTGGTTATACTTTAATTAGAGGTTACGTCGCATTTACTTTTAGTTCATAGAGAGAGAAAACTTTTAGAAACACTTTTTTTCTCAAGATCAAAGGTGGATTTACAAGAGAATTGTGAAAATTAAAGCTTTCTTTGTTCTTCTTAAGGCTAAGTTCTTCTTCCTTTGAATCTATTATGTTTAGTTTAGTTTTGTTATCAATTATTATGGATTGTTATTTGGTTTTTACAATGTTTATGAACTAAATCCCCTACTAGAGGGATGGATGTAATCCAGTAGGAGAGTAATTTGATTAACGATGTTTGAATTTCTATTTTAATGATAGTTTTTCATGTTCTTTCATTTAATTCAATTTTCAAGTGCTTCATTAACATATTTCTTGATTGGCCACCTAGGTTTATGTTTGTTAGGATTTATAATTGAATCGACGGATTGTTATAAACCGGAATTGAAAATTGAGCTTGTTGAGATGTTAATACATACACAACAATTAACCTAAACTTGATTTAGAGATTTGCTTAATGGATTTGGTTGTTTAATCAGTGTGCATCGATAGATTAGCATAGTTGGTTCAAACAAATACGTTTTTCTGCCTCGACAGAGGATTAAAACAATTTCGGTAAGTCTTGCTTAAATGAATTTGTGTTGTTAATTGAATGGCTCCCTCTAGATGAAATCCTGAAGTCTAGTGCTTGTTTTATTAATCGTTTCTAATCTTAATTGAATTGTTTTTGAGTTTATTTTCTTGTTTTTGATTCTTTGCTTGATTTAGTTTTAAACGATTCCAAAATCACTCAAGGTTTTTCATTTTAATTTCTTGTCAATTGTGCCCATAATCGAAAGATTTCTACATTTGTCTCTGCGGATTCTACCTTGTACTCTGAGTATATACCACAACTATTCCGTACACTTACGGGAGTTGTCAAGTTTTTGGCGCCGTTGTCGGGGACAATGAAATTAATTATTTTTTGATTACGTTGTTTTTGTTTGTCAATTGCTTTATGTTGTTTTTAATTTATTTTCGTTTGCTGAAATTTTGTTTGTTTTGTTAAGTTTTGTCATATTGTGCATGTGAAATCTTTGTTGCGTATTGTTTTTGTTTTGTGATTTCATTGTTGATTAATTTTGTGTTTGGTGATTTTTTATAAAGTTTTGTTTGTCGCGTTTTTATTTGTTTATGTGTTGTTTGTTTTGTTTAAGTTGTTGTGTTTGTTTGTTTGGTAAAAAAATAAAAGGAAAAAATTATTTGTTTTATTGTTCGTGATTTATTATGAATTATCATGATGAATATTTGAACCAATTTTTGAACTATAATGCACAAGATTCCTTGTATGATGATGGATATGTACAATTTAATTATCCTCAATTTTCTTTTCTGGAGTGCAATTGGTATAGAGGAAATCACCAATATTGGAGTGAATGTTCAATCAAATATGCACCTCCACCACCTTAACCCATGTCTAATCATTATTTGGGTGAGCAATATTCTTCTTCTTGGGGACATAAGGATGAATATCTATAAGGTAATTGCTACAATCAAGTCCAAGAAGAACATTCTTCTTTTGATAAATTGAGAAGTTTTCTACTTCGATCAAATCAAGAGTATGCCACAAAAATGGAATCAATTGAAGAGTCCATTCAAATGTTTGATGGATATGAAGATGAAACAAGATGGGCATTCAATGAACAAGAAGAATTTGTAAAGGTTGATGGCAATGCATTCTTGGAGCACGTGGATGAAGAATTTGGATATCAACAAATGCCAATTCTTCAACCTCAACATTCAGTATTGCCTCAACAACCACTCAAGTCAAATTTTGAGGAGACCTTTCTTAAATTCATGATTGACCAAGTAGTAGTCAGTGAGAAATTAAATGCCCAGCTCGAATAAATGACTTAAACTTTAAATGCCATTGATCAACAAATTTATTTGGATAATCAAAGTTATGAGCATCAAGAGGGCCATTTAAGAAAGTTGGTTTGCCTTTGCAACTTTGAGAAGTGTAATGAAGAATACATTGAGCCCATGGAAGAAGATGATGAGCAATTCCTTGAAGTTCAACACCAATTACAAGATATTGACAAGGAGGAAGATTTACAAGAATCCAATTTTCATGTTCATGAGGAAACTTGTGAAATTCTTAAGGATGAGGGCGGTAAAGATGAAATTGATATTGAGGATTCAAGTGACGAAGTATACTCACCTTCACCCATCACCATCATCTATGAAGATCTTGTGATAAAGAGTATATTTTCTGAGAACCCATAAGAAGAATATTATATTCTTGAAGTAATCATTGATCCTAAGATTGTTTTTGTGGAATATGCTCTTTACTACCTAGGCATAAGGGAGCCTACAAGGGAGAAGCAATGGATGATGCTTCCAAGAACACTTCCTCATGTTCGGTTTTATCATTAAAAAAAGGGAAGTACGTCTAGCTAAAGACGTTAAATTAAGCGCTTGTTGGGCAGGAACCCAACGTATTTATTTTCTTTTATTTTTTATCTAGGATTTTCTTAATTTATTTTTATGGTGTTTTCTTTGGTTTTCTTTAGGTTTTTTTGTTTGGTTTTTTGGGACCCTAACTCTTGGTTCGGTGATTTGATGTGACCTCTATTCAGGGAAGTTTTCTTACCCCTTTTGTTTTTAATTTTTGCTCTTGTAACGTTGAAGCCAATGTTTCATTCAAGTGTGAGGGAGGGCATTATTGGCTACTTCTAATTTTTGTGGTTAAATTTTTTAAATTTTCTTATGCTTAATTGTGTTTTTTTTTGCTTTATGTTTGTGATTAAGCATATTGAGTTCATACTTATTTTAATTGAATTAATTGTTCAAAATTGTTGTAATTGGTGCTTTAATTGTGATGATAATTATTTGGTTAAAAATTTTGGACAATTGCTTGGTTGAAGTTAGCATTAAACTTTAAGCTTTCTATTTCCAAGTTTTATTGTGATTAATTGATTGTGAGTTTCAATTATATGCTAGATTCTCAACATTATACTTATCACCTGTGAGTTTTTATTAGCTTCATTGAGCATATATCATTTGCATGCTCCTATTTTTGTTGTTGAGAGTATCTTGCTTGGTGAGAATTCATTAGAACTTGCCTTGGTATGCATTTGGAATTCACATGATTTTATTGAAAATGTGAAAGTGATAAGGGCAATTAGGTGTAACTCTTGGCCAAATAAACCACCTTGTTTACCATTAATAAGCCAAGTTCGAGCCTTAATTCCTTTTTCTTGTTTGATTAATTTGCCACAAATTTATGTGCTAAATTGAGCCATTCTTGCATCTTCCTTGTTCAAACCCTTAAGTGCATTTTCTATAACTCGTATGTGTTGATTTGATTTCTAAAGTGAGTGTTTGAGTTGAGTATTCCATGAATTAATTGCCAAAGGTGTTAAATGTTTTAAATGCGTTCAAGTGAAAAAAAAAAGAATGAAAAGATTTGAATTGAAAAGTTAAGTTTAAAAGAACTTAAGATGAATTGAGCATTAAAAAAAATTGGCAATAAAAAATTTAAAAGTTTTATCTTTGGAATTACTCATGTTGTGATTTAAATTTTGTTACTTCACAAGTTATCATTTTGAGTTGAATGCACTTCTTACCCGAATTTCTTTCCCTTTCTTTTCTAATTTCTACCTTTCCTAACCCCCATTACAACCAATTGAAGACCCTTTGATTTGTATTTTCAATAATTTTAGTGGAGGACTCTTGATTAAGAGGCAAGCTTATTCTTGAATTTCTTCCTTGCAATGATTGTTGAGTGTAAACACTTTTACCCCTAAACATTAGAGAGTTTATTGTGAGATTTTGAAAGAGTGTTGGGTTTAAGGTGTTGGTTTGAATTTTACAAATTAATTGGTTTCATTTGGATATGGTTTTAGGAAGCTTGAATTTTAACATTACCTTTGATTTTGAGTTATTTGCAATTATTTTGGATAACATAATTGTTATTATAATGAGAGCTTATTTTTGTAATGGTTTTGAGCTTAATTCAATGATTATAAGTTTTGATTTAATCTGCTTGAGGACAAGCAAAAGCTTAAGTGTGGGGGAATGGGTTTAGGATGTTGTTCCAATAGCTTTGCTTCTCATTGAATTTCTTTAAGAAATGGTTGAAAATGGGTAATGTTGAAAATGGGTAATGATTTTTTATTTAATGGAAGTATGCATGGATTCAATGATTTCAAGTGTTGATTCAATTTGCTTGAGGACAAGCAAATGCTCAAGTGTAGGGGAATTTGATAACCGGTTATTATTTTATATATTTTATTGGGTTTTAATTCAATTCCTTACACATTTGAGTGGTTTTAGCATCTATATTTGTTATTTATTGTTAACTTACAAGATTAGGGGAATTTAAGTTCATTTAGAGCATAAATTGTGTAATTCCCTTATCTTTGCATCATACACGTATCAATCTAATTTATTCACATTTCTTATTTTTTCAAAGGTGATTTATACTTGTTTTGGTGTGAAATCATTGTAGGTATGGTGCTTTGATGGGTTAGAAGCTAAAGGCAACATTTGAGGTTTAGAGCTTAAAGGAGCTAGTTTGCGGTTTTGCAAATCGGTCAACTTTAGGAGTGTGGAGTATTGGATGTGGAATGATTTTTGAGTTGAAAGGCTCCAGATCATAAGGGTATTAAATTTACTTTCATTTGCAAAAAGAATTAGCTCAAATGGTGCTAGAATGAAGGAAATGCAGGTTAATCTCCGAGAAGTGCTTTGAAAGCTGTCTCAGATGTAGCACTGAAATGTCAAGGGCATTTTTGGCAAGAAGATGATCAAATTAGAGAAATCTTAAAACATAGAAATTAAAGTAGACATCTTGAACTCAAGTTTAGGCTCAATTTCAAGTTCGAACGACTGAGATATGCCTCTTGCAAATTAGGACAAAATTCTACTTGTGCCGGAACTTGCTAGAAAACTCCCCAAATTCTGCCTCTGGCCAGCAGTTGGCCAGTACCTGGCCGGCAGCGGATGTCCAACTGGCCAACTTGCTGAAAATACGATTTTTATTGGTTTTTAGGGTTTTTTAGGGTATTTTTTGAGGAACACTATATATATAACCCTCATAAGCATTAACCACAACTTGGTTTGTTTTACTTTGCTTAGAAAACATTAAAAAACACTTAGAAAACACCATTGTTCAAGGATTCAAGATTGGTTTGCAAGGATTAAAGGAGATTGAAGCTTTATTTCATCTTTTAAAACTAAATTTTCCTTTCCTTGAATCTATCTTTTAATTATGTTTATGTTTGTTCTTATTATTTGTTTGTTTGTTTTTATTATGTTTTGGAACTAAATCTACTACTAGAGTGATGTATGTATTCTATTAGGGGGTGATTTGATTATCAATGTTTTGAATTTCTATTTTAATATAGTTTTTCTTGTTTTCTTCATTTAATTCAATTTCCAAGAACTTCATGACATATTTCTTGATTGATCACCTAGATATATGTTTATAGGGATTATAATTGAATCGACAGGTTGTTATAAACTGGATTTGGAAATTGAACTTGTTTAGACGTTAATACAGACACGACAATTAACCTAAGCTTGACTTAGAGATTCGCTTAATGGGTTCAATTAATTCTCAGAATTGCATCGACGGATTAGCAATTTAGTTTAATTGAAATTGTTTTTCTGCCTCGATGGAGGATTAAAATACTTTCGAAAAGTCTTGCTTAAATGAATTTGGTTGATAATCGAGTTACCCCTCTAGATGAAATCTTGAACTCTAGTGTTTATTTTATTGTGTTTGTGTTATCTATTTAAATTGCTTTTTGATTGTTTATTTATTTAATTGCATTTATTTTCTTGTTAATTTAGTTTTCAAATGTATTTCAAAATCAAATTAAGGTTATTCATTTTACTTCACTTGTAAATTGTGCCTTTAATTGAAAAATAGTTAAATGTTTGTCCCTGTGGATTTGACCTCGTACTCTGAGTTTATTACTACGATAGACCCCGTTCACTTCCGGTAGCCTGTCAAGTTTTTGGCACCGTTGCCGGGGACAACAGAGTTATTATTTTTCAATTACATATTGTATATTTATTCTTTTACTTTCAGTTGCTGAATTTGGAATTTGTGTTGATTTTTCAGGTAGTGCATGATAACTCGAAATCAATCAAAGAAATTTGATTCATTAGAGTTAGAACCTTTGAATCATGACATCAAACGCATGTGTTGAGCTAATCGTTCAACAACTCGCCGAAAGAAGTTAGCTAGCGGAATCGAATAAAAAGTTGAATTGTTCGAGATGAGTCAGCCAAGGAATCTAGATGACCCACCTTATGAGTTGCCATATGATTTTGAGCCACAAGTGGAAGGTGTGAACAATAATGGCGGTAACAATGGTGCTAATGGTAACAACGGAGGAAACAATGGTGCAAATGGAGCTGCTAATCCGCCAATCAGAGTAGTCGTTGACCCACTACTCCCCATTGTGAATGTTCCACGTCCTCCATAATAAGATGGAAAGCAACATGGTTTTGTCTATCGTAAGCAAATCCACAAGCTCCACCACAAGGGAATGGCGATAAAAGGTCCTATCTTTGCAATATTCAATGCCCTGTTATTAGCGCACCCCCTTCATGCATTGTTTTGAGTGCTGCTGCAAGGAATTATGACTTGAGGACTTTTCAATTCAACATGATTCCACACTTCCATGGTTTACCATTCAAGGATGCATTAGCTTTTATGAGGGAATTTTGTAGTGTTATCGCAACTTTTCCTTTGAATGGTGTTCCAGAACTTGAGCTGCGAATGCAATGCATTCCTCTAGCAATGAAAGATAGAGCCAAAACTTGGTTCACAAACTTGCCTGAAGGTTTTATGCAGACTTGGGATGATGTCTACAAGAAGTTCATCACCAAATACTATTCACAAGGCAAGACCACAGAGCTGCGAACCAAGATTAGCACTTTTTGCCAAAATGATGGTGAACTTTTCCATGAATCTTGGGATAGATTTCAAGGCTACCTCACTCAATGTCCACATCACCAATACCTCACTAATCTATTGGTGACATTCTTTTATGATGGATTTTGTTATAATGGGTAGAATTTGGTAAACACTCATGTCGGTATTGGTATGGGTAAGAAGACTTCTGAGGAGATGTAGGATATCTTCGATATGCTTGCTACTAATTTGCAAATGAAAGTTGGCAGAAATAGAAGGAATCGTTCTGGTGATCAGTCATCTTTTGAAGTACTCAACCATGTGGCTGATCTTACTAAGAATGTGAAAATATTATTGGCTAGGGAGCCAAGTCACACTAATCCTCCTACTAATGAAGCTTGCTACTTTTGTGATCAACTTGGGCATGCATCTGCCAATTGCACTTTATGATGGAAATCAGAATGGAGAAGAGGCAAATTATGTGGAAAATTATAGGAACCGTCAACCTTGAAATGATCCATATTCCCATACTTATAATCTGTGTTGGCGCAACCATCCAAACTTTGCTTGGAAGGATTCAAGTCAGCCTAGTCAACCTCGACAAGGAGCTCCTAGATTCCTACCAAGGCAACCATATCAACCTCTACAACAACAAGTGCCGCCTCAACAACAATCACAACAATCCTCTTAACAACAAGCCAAGCCTTCTTTCAAAGTCATGGTGCTCAAATATATGGTAAATCAAGACACTATTATGTAGCAACAAGGAGTCACCATTCAAAATCTATAGCGATAAATTGGGCAACTAGCGAAGCAATTGCAAGAAAGACCTCAAGGTGCGTTGCCTAGCAATACAGTTATAAATCCTAAGGAGACGGTGATGGCTATTCAATTGAGGAGTGGCAAGGCATTAAATGAGCCATATGCAACAAAGCAAGGTGACAAAGGGGAAGACTTGGCACCACCAAAAGAGGACGACAAGGAGCCAAGCAAGCAAGTGGAGCAACCTAAGGAGAAAGAGGTGGTTACTAACCCTGTTGTACCACTGGTTCCTTTTCCCCAAAGGCTAAAGAAGAGGAAGGATGAGGAGAATTTCAAAAAATTCTTGGCCATGTTCAAGAGGATTCAAATCAGCATTCCATTCACAGAAGCCATTGCTCAAATACCTTCCTATGCAAAGTATTTGAAGGAGATTATGAGTAGGAAGAAAAGTTGGAGGAGAAAGCTACTATAGCTTTAACTGAAGAATGTAGTGCCATAATCCAGAATCATTCTAAGCTACCTATAAGGATGAAAGACCCAAAGAGTCTTACGATTCCTTGCAATATTGGTTCTTTTACTATTGATAATTGTTTGTCTGATTTAGGTGCTAGCATTAATTTGATAGCTTTGTCTTTGTTCAAGACTTTGGAGATTGGTGATTTGAAGTCAACAAGGGTGTCATTACAACTTGTTGATAGATCGGTGAAATATCCCGAAGGAATCATTGAGGATGTTTTGATTAAAGTCGGTAAATTTTACTTTCCTGTTGATTTCTTGGTTATGGATATTGGGGAGAACGTAGATGTACCTATTATTTTAGGACACCCATTCTCAATTACTATTGGTGCTTTATTGATGTGAAAAATGGCATTTAACTTTGCAATTAGGTAATGCTAAGGAAAAATTTGATGTTTTGAAAATTGTTAGACATTTTGATTCCATAGAAGATTTAGATGCTTGCTTTATGGTTGATGTGATTGATACTTTATTGGAATTGCAATGTGCTAAGGAAATATCTAATGATCATCTAGAAACTTGTTTGCAATTGAGTTATGGCATGCAGGATGATAATGAGGAGTTTAAAGCTCAAGCTCAATATCTAGAAGGGCGAGGATTTGTTCGTAGGGAGAGGTTTGAACCTCTTGATCGACCACCCAAGGAGGATAAACCTACAACACCTTCCAAACCAGAACTTGCACCTTTACCCTCTCATTTGAAGTACTTATTCTAGATAAAGAGGAAACCTTACCGATCATTGTATGGTATGATTTGATAAAGTTTGAGGAGCAGAAAGTTATCGAGCTTCTATGGAAGTACCCCAAGGTACTTGCTCGATCTTTGGGGGATATAAGAGGCATCAATCCAACCTTTTATACTCACAAAATCCTTATGGAGTTGGATCATAAGCCAACCGTGCAACCTCAAAGACACCTCAGTCCGAATATGAAGGAGGTGGGCCAAGCCGAAGTGATTAAGTTGCTTAATGCTGGAATCATTTATGCAATTTCTGATAGCAAGTGGGATAGTTCGGTGCAAGTGGTTCCAAAGAAGGGAGACATGACGGTAGTTACTAATGAAAAGAATAAGGTGATTGCCATGCACACGGTGAATGATTGGAGTTTGCATTGATTGTAAGAAGCTCAATTCGATGACTCGTAAGGACCACTTTTTTCTACCATTCATTGATCAAATGCTTGAGTGTCTTACGGGTTATAAGTTCTATTATTTCTCGGATGGCTATTCTGGTTAAAACCAATTCCCCATTGACCCATTGGATCAATTGAAGACTACATTTACATGTCCTTATAGTACATTTTCATTCCGACGCATGCCATTTGGATTATGTAATGCCCCTGCTACTTTTCAAAAGTGTATGATGGCTATCTTCTCCGACATGGTCGAAGACACTATTAAAATCTTCATGGATGACTTTAGTGTCTTTGGAAACTCTTTTGATGCATGTTTGGTTAATTTGGAGAATGTTTTAGCTCGATGTGAGGAAGCTAACTTGGCATTGAATTAGAAGAATTGTCATTTTATGGTTCATGAGGGTATAGTCTTGGGGCACAAGATTTCTGAAAAGGGAGTTGAGGTTGATCGTGCAAAGATTGAAGCAATTGAGAAGCTCCCTATCCCTACTTTTGTTAAAGATGTTAGAAGCTTTCTTGGGCATGCGGGTTTCTAGAGGAGATTCATTAAGGATTTCTCCAAGATCACCCGTCCTTTATGTGCTTTATTAGGAAATGATATTCCTTTCAAGATGGATGATGAATGTGTTAAAGCTTTTGAGAGATTGAAGAAGGAGTTAATTTCGGCACCCATCATTACTTCACCAAATTGGGAGCTACCATTCGAGTTGATGTGTGATACTAGTGACTACGCTGTAGGAGCCGTGTTAGGACAACGCAAAGAAGGGAAGTTGCATGTTATTTATTATGCTAGCAAGTTACTTAATGATGCTTAAATTAATTATGCAACTACTGAAAAAGAATTGTTAGTTGTTGTCTTTGCTTTTGATAAATTTTGATCTTATCTTGTAGGTTCTAAAACAATTGTTTTCACTGACCATTTGACTTTAAAATATTTGCTAGCAAAGAAGGATGCAAAGCCGTGATTGATTAGATGGATCTTATTGCTATAAAAATTTGATTTGGAAATCAAGGAGGAGAAAGGAATAGAGAACACAGTGGCGGATCACTTATCGAGGATGCATTCAAAAAAGGAAGTAACTTTACCCATTAATGAATTATTTCATAATGAATCATTATGGAATGTGAATAAGGTTGATTGGCATTGGTATGCTGATATTGTCAATTATTTGTGTTATAATACTTTGCCTTATGATTACACCTCGCAGCAAAAGAAGCATTTCTTTGCTTCTTTGAAAGACTTTTTATGGGATGATCCCTTGTTATTCAAGAGATGTCCAAACGGCATTATCTGACATTGTGTGCCAGAAGTTGACGTTCTAAGTATCATTCAACATTGCCATTCTAAACCGGCCGATGGACATCATAGCGCGGAACTTACGGTCGTAAAGATTCTACAATTTGGATTCTATTGGCCAACTATGTTCAAGGATATAAGAGCTTTTATTGCTACATGTGATCAATGCTAACGGATGGGTAATATTGGAAAGAAGAATGAGATGTTACAAAAGTCAATTTTGGAAGTTGAGATATTTGATGTTTGGGGACTTGATTTTATAGGTCTGTTTCGATCCTCTTTTGGAAACCAATACATTCTCATGGTAGTTGATTATGTTTCCAAATGGGTGGAAGCCATTGCTCTTCCTACTAACAAGGGAAAAGATGTAGTGAAGTTTGTTAAGAAACACATCTTTTCGAGATTTGGAGTACCTAGAGCGATTTTGAGTGACAATGGAGTTCACTTTCAAAATCACCAATTTAGAGCCTTGTTGGAGAAATGTGGATGCAAGTTCAAGATAAGGACATCGTATCATCCCCAATCTAGTGGGCAAGTCGAGGTTTCGATTAGGGAGATCAAGCAAATCTTGAAACAGATGATTAATTCTTCGAGCAAGGATTGGTCACTAAAGCTTGACGATGCATTGTGGGCATACCGTACCACCTTTAAGACACCCATTGGTATGTCTCCTTATCGTCTTGTCTATGGCAAGGCATGTCATTTGCCCATGGAGTTAAAGCATCATGCATTTTGGGCGATTAAAAAGTTGAACTTTGACTTGAAAACGGCAGGTGAAAAAAGGTTGTTTAATTTGGTTGAATTGGATGAAATTCGTAGTGAATCTTATGATAGTGCTTTCCTTTACAAGGAGAGAAATAAGACATGGCATGATAAGAATGTGATTAGGAAAGACTTTCACGTTGGGCAACAAGTTTTGCTATTTAACTCAAGGTACAAACTCTTTTCAGGGAAATTGCGATCTAGATGGTCTGGGCCTATCAAAGTCACAAAAGTGTTTGGGAATGGTGCTTTTGAGATTGTTGGCAATAAACAATGTCCATTTATGGTCAATGAGCAAAGGTTGAAGGCTTACAATGTTCCACCAAACTTCCTACAAAACAATTGAAGCATAACTACGTCTAGCTCTAGACGTTAAATAAAGCCCTAATGGGGAGGATAACCCACACTTTTATTTCTTTGTCTTTTGTTTACTTTGTTTTAACTTTGTTTCATTGCAATTTTCTTTATTCTCTTTGTTGTAGTTTTATATTATTAAGTAGTTATTTGTGTTAGCTATTGTGTTTATGTTAATTTCGCAAAAAAAAAATTTGAATTTTTTTATTTTTTGCCAAAATTTATTTTTTATTAATGATTGTTGTTTTTGTTTTATTTTTGTAGAAAATTCTAATGACACAAGGATCATATGGGAATTTTGGGAGAAAGCTACATAAAATGGGAAGTTCCTAACTCTATATGGATTTGTGCTTAATTGTTTTCTTAGTGATACAATGCGTTGCTTATATGATTAGTTGTTTTACTTATTTGATAAGTTAAGCTTTTCCTTGTAATACTTGGATTAGGTTTTCCTAGAGTGTTAGGATTTTGGTTTTGATGCCTATAAATAGAGCATTAGAGAGCAACTTTTATTCTACATTTAAAAAAATTTCCTGCAATTAAAAAAAATTTCCTGCGTTTGGTTTTTCTTAATTTTCCTTGTTGAAATGCCCAAGAGTGGGGGGGCTGGGGGGGGGGGGGGTGGTGAATTGGTGTGGAATTGAAAAATAAAAATTGCTTTGGAGAATAGACAGAAATTTATAGTGGTTCGGTCCAACTCTTAACCTACGTCCACTTCTCCCAAATACACAATTTGGGGTTCTACTACCACAAATAGATTACAAGGAGATTTAACAGGCTAACTCCAACCTTTACAATGTGAGATTTCACAAGCTATCTCACGATCTTTACAAGGAGATTTCACAGGCTATCTCCAACCTTTACAATGAAGATTTAATAGGCTATCTTCAACCTTTACAAAGAGAATTTCAAAGGCTCTCTCCAAACCTAGAGTTTACCAAGGCTCACCCCAAAGCTAGTGTTTACAAGGCTAACACCAAACCTACCCAAGTGTTTCCTAATCCTCACGAAGATTGACACTTGTACAAGGTAGAAAGATCACTCAACCCAAGCAACAAATGCTTTAGAGCTCTAACTACCCACACACAATAAATTCACAAATGAATTTATTTACAAAGAAATTTAAGAAAATTAATTGCAAGAGTTTTGGCTATCTAACAATGTGTGTTATTATGTTAAACACAATTAAAAGGGGTATTTATAGCCATAAACCCAAAACTAGCTGTTAGAAACAACTTAAGGTATGTCTCCAATGGATAAAAGAATTTGAATCAGAAGTCAATGATTACCAAGAATCGCAGGTACAAAACCATGGTCGCGGGCGCGATGTTTGAAACATTCTCCAATGGTCATGTTGACTAGGAATTTGCAGGGGCGATTTCATGCTTGCGGGCGCGATGTCATTTATCAAAAAATGCCTTTAATATGTGTCTTCTGGCTCATGAAATCACGAGGGCAATTTCACCATCTCGGGCGCGATATTAAGGATCAAAGACTTTGTGATTTCTGCTTCCTGGAATCGAGGGGTCGATTCCCTTACCGCGGGCGTGATTAATTGGAACAAAATGTGCTTTCAAAATGTATTTCCTGGACCTTCTAATCACTGCGGCGATCTTGATATCGCGGGCGCGATATAAGTTCTAGAGAATCCTTAGTTTCTTCCTTCTTAAATCATGGGGGCAATTAACAAATCGCGGGTGCGAATTAGAGGTCATTTTTGATTTTGAATTTTGTTCGACAATCTTCAATCTACACACTTAAGAAACTTTGCTAAAAATAAAATAAGGTTGTTCAGCTCAAAATAAGATGGATTGGTGCCACCAAGGCCAACAATCTCCCCCTTTTTGAGTTTGACAACCATTAAAATACTTAAGCAAAAGAAAAGTAAAAAAGGTTACTTTAAATGTGTGGATTGATGGAAATTACTCCCCCTTAATTTGTAAAAAAGGTTACTTTAAATGTGTGGATTGATGGAAATTACTCCCCCTTAATTTGTGCATCTTACCAAAGCAATGTAGCTAGTATCCAAAGCTAAGGAAGTTGTACACTACAGATTACCAAGTATACTTAAGGTTTATTTTTAAGTCCAAAGGTCAATTTCAATCCAATCCATGTCCTTCTCTTAGTATGGTATGGAATCCAGGAACCAGAAATTTCTCCCCCTTTGTCAACTCAAAAACACAAAGTTAGAGTATAGATGATAAATAAAATAAGTACAAGGGAATAATTGGATATCACATGCATTAAGGGATGGATGAAACCTTAAAAAGGTAATTCAAATGCTTATGATGGAAACAAAGAGATAAAATAAATAAGCTCAAAATAAGAATAATTATCAATTTTCATTAAGATAATAAAAGATACAAAAAATGAAAGTAGATAATTAAAATGTAAGAGATGGAAATTAGATAATGCAATAAGATGGACATAAAACACACTAGGGCTAAGGGATTAGGTCTAGAAATCCTCATGATCACATGGATCCATTCCAAGCTTGGTTTGAATAGCTTGAAGGTCTTGATGAAGAGAGGTTAAGTCTTCATCTTGATCATCTAAATGGACCTCAAACTTCTTACTAAAGGCTTCTTGAGCATCAAGCTTGTCCTCAATCCTCTTGAGAGAGGTAAGGATCTCCATAAGGGTTGATTATGAGGGTTTCTCTTGCCTCAAATCCCTAATGTGAATGGGAGGAATGGGAATGTCTTCACCATGAGCAATTCCTTCCCCTTCCTCTTCTTGGACTTCCCTAGGTCCTTCTTCGCTTTCCTTTTCCCTTGCCTCCCTTTCCTCTCTAGCCTTGTTCTCCCTTTCCTTTCTCCTAGCTTCCTTCTCAGTCTTCCTCTCCTCATTTGTCACCCCACCCAAGTAAAGATAAATTCCATCGGGTTGTTTCTTCACAATCTTGACTTTTTGAACAAAGAAGTCAAGGTCTATTAAGTCTAAATCCACTGAAAATGGATAAGAAAGTAGATAGGCTTGAGGTTTGGTCAAGTCAAAGTGAAGAAAATATGCAATATGGGAAATGAAGGATCCAACCATAATTGCACCAGTTTTTGAATTTTAAATATAGAGAAGGTGGTCTATGGAGAAAAAGATAGTTTGAATAGGCTTATTCTTTATTGCACAATGGAGAAATAGAAGGTCTTTTTGAGAAATTTTATCATTACCTTCCTTCTTGGCAAAGATAGAATTGGTAATGACTTTGTGGAGAACAAAGTAGGGAAGAGTCTTCAAATGTTTGGCTTGGGAATGTGAAGCTCTAAAGTGAGGAGTGCACCCAATTTCTCTCCAAAATTCTTGAATGTCCATGGTGGACTCATTGAACTTTGTAATTCCACTTGAAGAGAACCCAAAGCACGTATCCATTTGCTCCTTCTTCATGGTAAGTCTCTTACCAAACATTTTAAAAGAAATGTCATAGAGTCCCAAATCACCACTAAGCTTTTTGTTCACAATCAAAGAAGCAAGAAACTCATAAGTGAGATTCTTGTAACTGGGATGAGTTGGTCTTGCAAATTTGGTGAAGGTCAAATTCTTCAAAAGTTCATCAACCTCATCCTTAACTCCCATCATTGCTATTAAAGCTACCCCAATCACCCTTGTTTCTAAAAATTCTTTTATTCTCAAGGATAAGCATCTTGCTTTCTCTTCAACATTCAAGGTTGCAATCATTTGTTCAAGATTGCTTGATTGAAGTGGGGCTTCTTGTGGTTGTGTAGGTTGGGATCGTGTTTGGCGAGTAGGAATGGCACTAGGCTCTTGAATGGTGGTGCCAGTCCTTGATTCTTTGGGAAATGGAGGAGGAGATGGTGAAGTTTCTCTCATTTTTCCTTTCCCTTTCTCACCTCTAGTTGTCTTTTTGCTCATATTTTATGAATGTAAACAGATTATGCAAAAGAAAATTGAAGTTCAAAGCACTAAAGAGTTGAGAGTAGAAGAGAAATATGTCCTAAAGCTTTGAAATCAATGAAAATAGGTTGTAAATTTATTCTCATATGCATATGGGGTATTTATAGGCATGTTGGAACCCTTAAAACAGCTAAAAAATCAAATAATTAAGAGACTAGCCATTTTCCAACGGTTAGAAACGGTTATATTTTTTGGAAAACTGTCAAGGTCACGGGCGCGATTTGTGAAAAACTGAAATTCGCGGCTGCGGTTTATCATAACGGTTAAAAATTCAAAATTTATCAAATATCACAGGTGCGATCAGAGGAATCTTAACCGCGATTTTGATGATCAGAAAAACCTTGAAAAACTTGACTTTCTGTTTCTAATTTCACGGGGGCGATTTGGAGATCGCATCCGCGATTTGAGAAACAGAGAGTTGAATAAAAAGCTATTCTTTAGTCGCGGGGGCGATTTGGCAATCTTGTCTGTGACATAGAGTTCAAAAATAAGATAAAAATTTTGGTAGATCGCGGGGGCGATCATGGGATCGCGTCAAAAATGATTTTTACTTTAAATCAAGTTTTCAAACACATTTTGAGTTTTAGTGAGTTCCAAACTTGCTTTATGACTTTAAATTCAATCCTTATAATAATTGATAAGAATATTTGAGGGTATGAATTTGGTCTATGCATATGTAAAAAGATGTTTACACAAAAAGTATGAAAATCGAAGGGTGCATCCATCAAGCATCCCTAATTCTTTCTTAATGAAGTTCATGTGTTCTTCATTTAGAGGTTTAGTGAAAAAATCGGCTAATTGGTTAGTTGTATCAATAAATTCCAGTACAACATCACCTTTTTGCACATGATCACTTAAAAAATGATGTCTAATATCTATGTGCTTACTCCTAGAGTGTTGAATGGTTCTTTGAAAGATTTATTGCATTAGTATTATCACATTTGATGGGAATGTGATCAATAGATAATCCATAATCTTTCAATTGTTGTTTCATCCACAAGACTTGTGATTCACAATAACCCGCCGCTACATATTCAGCTTTGGCGGTTGACAAAGCAACGCTAACTGTTTCTTTGAACACCAAAAAACTAAGCAATTACCAAGTAGTTGACAAGTACCAGACGTACTTTTTCTATCCATCAAACTACCGGCGTAATCCGAATCTGAGTATGCAACTAAATCAAATGAAACACTTTTAGGATACCATAGTCCTAAATGCATTGTGCCATGCAAATATTTCAAAATTCTTTTAATGGCATGCAAATGAGATTCTTTAGGACATGCTTGAAAACAAGCACATAAACATGTAGCATACATGATATCAGGTCTAGATGAAGTTAAATAAAGAAGTGAGCCGATCATACCTCTATATTTCTTTTCATTTACACTCTTACCCTTTTCATCCTTGTCCAATTTTGTTGTTGTGCTCATGGGGTTTTGCTTCTCTTGCATCCTTCCATGCCAAATCTTTTGATTAATTCTTTGGTGTATTTGGCTTGATTGATGAAGATATCCTCTTTGCCTTGCTTGATTTGAAGTCTTAGAAAGAACTTGAGCTCTCCCATCATACTCATCTCAAATTCCCTAATCATACACTTAGCAAATTCTTGGCAAAGTTTTTCAT
>CANYLF012644841.1:0-27681 GCA_948193215.1 Bocquillonia castaneifolia
AAAAAATTAATATTTTTAAAACTAGATCGAAATTCGAATGGTAAGTTGGGATTTAACGAATCAAGCATTCCAATTCATCTAATCAATCAATTGCTTTTAAAAAAATAGATCAAAATTTATATTTGGTTAAAAAATTCATAAGCTTCTAGATGCTTCTATTTTTTTATTTTTTTTATCTCTTTCTAATTTTTAGTAGGTTTATATCAATTTTTAACCTTTTAAAAATAAAAAAAATTATAAATTTGGTGTATTCACTAAGAGTGTGCTTGATAGAAATGAATTCTACAAAATTTATGGAATTCATTTACAATTCCAAATTTTCAATTTTGATTTTTAAATTTCATGAAATTTGTAATAACTATATCAAATTTCTCCAAATTTAATGTAATTTACAAATGAACACTAAATAACAAGAATAAACCTTTTATTATGACTGTTGGTCCCGTTTACTGGTCTTGGTCCTGGATCTGGTCCTTGGTGAACAATCTGCTCCTCTTTTGCGCTTTGCTTTGGGTGTGCAAGAGAGTGTAGGTCTCTCAACCAATATACCTGACTTTATCAAACGATCTATGGGTGTGGATCTGCTTCAAAAGTATCTCACAATGCTACTAAATATGTTTGTAGAACTGATGCACTAGACAAATGAATACTATGCAGAACTGGTAATTGCAATAGTGAACTATTGTGTTGTAAAATAATTGAGACAATTGATTAAAAGCTAGACTTGGAATTGAATTGTAATGGTAATAAAAGTAATTAGAAACTAAGTATGATAAACTTGTTTATTGAATTGAACTGAAGGCTGACGACTATCCACAAGTGTATGGCTTATCGTAGTAGTAATACTCGGAATACGAGGTCGATCGCCAGGGACAAGTATTTAAATTGATTATTCGATTATAGGCACGAGATGCATAAAAGTAAAACGAATACTCTTGATTGTTTTGTTTTGAAATCTTGAACCCAATTTTAATTAAAATGCAAATTAATCTAAGCAATGTAACTAAGTGATTAAATAAAATTAAAACTTGAAAAATGAAATTGAAATTAAAAATAAACTAAGTTAAAATGAAAATTGATAAATAAAATCAAGGGAAAAAGCACTAGAGTTTATGAAATAATCTAGCGGGGTAATCAGATTTTCCTGGTTCGGGTTCATTCAAGCGAAACTTTTCTAAAATATTTTAATCCTCCGTCGAGGTAGAAAAACGTGTTCAATTAAACCGACAATGCGATCTCTTGATGCAATCCGATTAAATAATCAAACCCATTACGCAAAATCTCTAAATCAAGTCTAGGTCAATTACCGTTTTCGTATTAACTCTAGACGAGCTTAATTCCCAAATTCGAATTAACAATAATTTCTCAATCAATTGTCAATCCTAAAACACATAATTCTTGGTGGCCAATCAAGAAATGTGTAATTGAAGTGCTTGGAAATTAAATTGAATGAAAACCCAATGATAACTATATAAAAATAGTAAATTAAACCATGGGAAATATGTTTACCCCAACTATATTACATCAATCCCTCTAGTTAGGGTTTTAGTTCCACAACATAGCTAAATTAATCAAATTAAACATCAAAAATAAATAACAAACTAATTAAAAGGAAATAAATAAAGTAAAACTTAGTCTTAGAGATGAAATTCAAGCCCTTGATCTCCAAAACCTTCAAGAACACTTGATTTTGATCCAAAACCCAAAGTAAACCAAAAGGTGTTTTTTTTTGTTTTTTTAAAGTTTTTTTATGTGTTCTTTTTTCTTTATCTGATGTATATGACTTGTATTTATATTTTTTTTCACACCAAGGGTCCCAAAAACCCTTTGGATTGCCCAAAAACTGCCAAAAATCTCTTGAACTCCTTGCCCAAACCGGACCGAACCGGTCCAGTCTGAGGTCCGGTTTGCTGTCCGGTCTGCGGCTGCCTCTTTGGCCTTCTTCATTAGTGAGGGAAATTGGTTCAAACCGGACTAGGCTAGTTCGGTTTGCGGTCCGATATGTGGTTCGGTTTAACACTGATTCTCCCTTGCAAATTTTTCAATCAAACCGGACCAAGGTGGATCCGGTCAACAGTCCGGTTTGAACTTTGACCGTCCGGTTTGAACTTTGACCGTCCGGTTTGAGGCCTAAACAACTCCAAATTCGTCCCGGTTTGATTCCATGTGTTCCTAAACCTAAAAATTTATAAAATATGGAAAAATAATTAATAAAAACACTCAAATTAAGAAGAAATTAAATTAAAAACCCCTAAATTATATCGGTTCAAAACCGATTATCAAAATGTATAAAAAGCTTCAATAAATAAAATAAGATAATTATTTAATTATACCCATGAGGCGTGACTCAAGTGATAAAACACTTGGATTTGCAGGCTTTACGTTAGGAGGTCGAGAGTTCAATCATTAGAACTGTATGAGGAGAGTGTACTTTCAAAATGAACGATTTTGAACCCCTAAAAACTCTTTTATAAATAGTTTCATTTTTTTATTTAAAAATTAGGATGGTTTTGAATGAAAAAAAGTAATTGGAGATGAAAAGTAAAACATATCAACGAATAGTATTCTCAGTTATTTTAAAGATTTTGCCCCTTGAGATTTGTACTATTCAATGATTTTTCCTTTGTGTTTTTTCATTCAATTAAAAGCACCATGTGTTTTCATTTTGTTTTTTTTATTAAATTTAATATGAGAAAAATATTAATCATATTTAAATTTTTTTCACTCAATTAAAAACACTCTTTGTTTCACTCAATTCAAACATTTTTTAAAAATTTTATAAAATATCTAAAAAATTCAATAAAGCAAAAGTGTATATAAAATGCTTAGTTTAAACCATTTAGTTTAGTGAAAAAAATAAGAAAAAAATAAAGAAATTTCAAAAGGAAAAGTAAGTAAAGCAGCCTAATATATGCCATCAGATTTTGACCCTTACTCATCGTGCGGTTGTTAAAGCATCGTCCGCATGTAAGGACGTGCTTGTACTTCCCTTTATGAAGTCTCTGCCTTTGGCTTTGGGAAAAAAAGAAAAAGGAGCTGTGTGGTGCAAATTTCGTTCCACGTGCATTGCCACCCTACATAAGAAAAAAAAATCATACTAGTAAAAATGTCTTTTTTTCACTCTTACTCCACTCATGTATCGGATCCATAAAATCTCAGCCTCGGTTACCGGGTTGCTTTCCTTACTTGGTACTCCAGATTATAGATGCTCTCCATTGCTAAAGATAACACGTGTAAAGGTTAGACACCTTTTCTGTACTTCTGCCCATATCTTTAGGTCCATAATGTTTTTTAGTTTTATTTTGTTAATCCTTTAAAGTTATTTTTTTTCTTTTATCAAGACTTATTTTATAGATATAAAGATCTTATTTAATAAAATTTACTATAGGTATAAAATAAATGTCAAGATATTATTAGATATATTTTGATATAATTTGATAAAAAATTAATATCAATACTGTAAAAAAAATTTAAACTAAAAATACGTAAAAAAATTCTTTTTTATTTTAATAATTTTTTAAAAGATTTTTTTCAATAAAAATCACTATAGGTATACAATAAATATTAGATATTATTAAATATCATTTAATATAATTTGACAAAAAAATTAACATTAATACATTAAAACCTCTGTATAAAAATATTCTATATAAGAATAAACTTTATATAAGAATAAAAAAATTTTAATCCATATTCAAACCAGTTATAAATAAGAATAACTTTCATATGGTAATAGATTATTAATTTTATAAGTCCCACCTTAATGAAAATTATCCCACATAATAATATTTTATGTATTTGTGTATGTATATATATAATTTTATCTAAAATAAAAAATCTATATAAATTTATTTAGTAAATTAATTATTTGAGTTGTCATAATATTTTAAAATTTTTGAGTGTTAAATAGTATGCTCACCTTGTTATTAATACTAAAATATTTTTAACTTTTAAAAAGGATTTGAACTTTTTAAACTAATTATTCAGATAACTAAATTAATTTTTTTTTAAATTTTTAAATTTTTAATTATATATTATTATTCTATATTTTAATAATTAATTATTTTGGAATATTACATATTTTATTATGAGTTATTGTAAAAAGTAAAATAATGCAAAATAATTTTTTAACAAAAACTCTATCAAATTATAATCTCTTTATATTTATAAAATTTAGAGTATTCTAACAATATGACATTAATTGTACAAAGGTTTTACTGTACTATCAAAAAATTTCAATAGTTTTAAAAAACTAAAAATTTGTAAATATTATTTCTTGTTTTAATAATTTTATGAAAGGGTTTCATTTAAAATAAAATTTTAATTTTATAAAAATAAATTATCTAAAATAAATTAAGTGAGAAAATAATATGTTAAAAATTATTATTTTAACGGTAATCGTAAAAAATAATAAATTATTTAAAATAAAAAACATTTTAAACGAGAAAATAGTATGTAAAAAATATAATTGGTAACTGTAAAAAATATCTCAGATTTTTTTCAAAAACCATTAAATAATCTTTTAATTAATTGCTTCACAAAAATTAATGCTCATAATTTATTAAAAAATTTTGATAAAATATTTATAATAAACAAATATATTATATGTAAGTTGTTAAAATATACGGACTAGATTGATAATTTGTCACTTTATCAATTTAGAAAAAGGTCACGTCGTGTCAGGAAACCAAGGCATGCTGAACGTGTCTGGGAGTATTTTTTTTTTATTGGAGAACGTGTCTGGGAGTATTAATACTCTTGGAGTACCGAAAAATTGGCCCCTTCAACCCGGCCATTTCCTATGCCTTTCTACTGTTTGGTTCCCGAGAAACTGTACTAAAAGTCACCAGCAAAAGGAAAAAGAAAAAGCAACCTTAATGATACCCTGTTTACAAAGAAGCAGTAGTAGAATTTGGTGACAACAATTAAAAAAAGGGGGAAAAACTGACTTTAATTTCAGTCGCCGACTCTAAGCTATTTAGGAGAATTTCATTTTCATTACCTTCGGATGTTATTTATTTATTTATTGAATAATATACAAATGGCGGTTTCGTCGCTTCAGCTCTCACGTTGCTTTGTCCCGTACAGTACGGTCTCTAATGAGCAACACTCCGCAGTAGTTTCTACGACGAGTAGATTTAGTGGCTTTTCATCAGAGTATAGTTCGTGTCGTTTTGGATGTAGTCTCGTGTCGTTTTGTACCGACTCGAGAAATTTTGCTGTGGTGAGATGTAAGGAACAGAGAACTGAGCACGATCCTCTTGTTGATGATGATAAATCAGTGGACAGTATCGACGGCGATCAGGTAACAGTATCAACACACATTCCTCAATTACTTTGCTACGATTTTTTTTTTTTTAAAAACACCGGTTTGATTATATGCTAGATGCTAATTTAAGAATATGTGATCAGTGTTTGATGAAATGCTTAATTTGGTAATATTTGTTTTTTGTGGTAGGTTGCAAATATAGTGCATATACATGTGTACGAGCGTGATTTTACTGGAACAGCTTATGTTCCTGTGTATGTGATGTTACCTGTGAGTAATTGTATTTGTATTATTTTTACTTGGTTTAATATTTTTACGATCAGAAGATAATAAATGCAAATAATTACTGCTTTTGGTATTCTCTTATTAAATTGAGTGATGACAGCTTGGTGTTATTAATATAAATTGTGAGTTGGTTGATCCTGAGGGGCTTCGAAATGATCTAAACATCTTGAAATCAGCTAATGTTGATGGTGTTATGATTGATTGCTGGTGGGGAATAGTAGAAGGTCAGGCTCCTCAGGCATATACCTGGAGTGGCTACAAGAGGCTCTTTCACATTGTGAGAGAACTTAAGCTTAAGTTGCAGGTGAGCTTATTGTCATTGGCTGTTGCATGCTTGCTTGGTCTTTAGAGTTGGTAGTTGATGCTTCTGATTTACTGTTCCATTTGTTTGCACATTTAGGCTGTGTCTCATCCTATATGTGCTAATTAATTCCTACCTATGTAATGCGGGGCTGGGATTTTTTTCTTTTGAACTATGTGGGGGATGAAATTGATTAACATAAGAATGTGCCATTTATACATTGATTTATATATTGCAGTGAGGATGATTGTTATCTTAATAGCTTGCTCATTGACTTGAGGTTCTGTTTTTGGTACGTAAACAGGTTAAATTTTGAGACATTTCTCATGTATTTTGGGGTCTTATACATCCTTAATGATAATGCACCAAGAAATAATCTATATCTTAAAATTAGTTTTGTTCTTCCATTGGTATGGTAACAAGTTCATTTGGGAGTTGGGTATCTTTTCTCTGTTGTGTATTGCCCTTTTCATTCTTTTTCTGACATCATCAACTCCTTATTAGTGATCCAGTTACAAGATTAAAAGGATAGAGAATTAAATCATCCAAGTGTTGAGTTTTTCTTAGTGGGTATCAGCATTATTCTTATCACACAATCGCTAAAAATGTTTTTGTTTATAAACATTGATCTCGTGTTTACTTGTGGACAGATATCACAAGGTTTAAATTCATGACTTTTAGATTAACCGTTGTTTCATTAGGTGTATTTCTGCTATTGATCTGTTCAAAAGTCCATGTTTGGCGTTCACCATTTTTTTTTACTTTACTGTGGACTCAGGTTGTTATGTCATTTCATGAATGTGGAGGTAATGTTGGTGATGATGTGCATATCCCACTTCCTCGTTGGGTGACAGAAATTGGTCATGCCAATCCTGACATATATTTCACAGATGGAGAAGGCAGACCCAATACAGAATGCTTGACCTGGGGAATTGATAAAGAGCGTGTTTTGAGAGGCCGCACTGCTGTTGAGGTACTGCCTGTATTTAAGATGACAGCATATTGGGTTTTGGATTACCCCTTTACTCCCATGTTCTACATGAATGCCTCAAGACATGAATTATTGTAAACATATTATTATTGCCAAGTATGTTATGGCATTATGCTGTGTTGATATTTATCCAATGTGATGCTCGGAAACACCCTTATTCCACCTAGTAGAGTCTATTCGATGTAGGGTAATTTTCTGCTATGGTACTTTAATTCCTGAGATGCGCATTGAAATGAAGATTGATAATTTTAATTTTAAAATTTCTAGCTTTATTAATAAATGCAGGTATACTTTGACTATATGAGAAGCTTCCGGGTAGAATTTGATGAGTTTTTTGAAGATGGAATTATCTCTGAGATTGAAGTTGGATTAGGTCCTTGTGCAGAGCTACGATATCCCTCATATCCTGCAAAGCATGGGTGGAGATATCCTGGTATTGGTGAATTTCAGGTATCTTTCGAATAATGGGTAAATTAAATCAGCTTTCATCATTGTGCTGATGCTTGATAATTGATATCGACTATATGATAATGGTTATAGTTATACCCAAATTTTAGTTGATTTTTCTGTTGGGTAGGCTAATAGTTAAAATGTTCTTTCTCTATCAAACTTTGTTTTTGGAATTGTGTCCCGTTGTCAGATTGCCTACATAGAGGCCAGGATTGTTAGTATTATTAGTGTCAGTATTTTTTTGTAGTTTAATCACAGGCTGCGGACCGTTACACTTCTTTTTGGTGGGGTCTATACCGATGGGGCCTTAAGGCCTGGGGTGGTACGTACCCAAGGGGATAATACCCCCTTGGGCGTGGGAGGGAGTCGTCGAACCCAAGACCTCCCTCTCATTGGGAAAGCCCCCAACCGTTAGCCCAAACAGCGTAACTCTTTCTCTATCTAGTCAATTTTGTTACAAATCTTGGTTTATTTCTACGAATTGACACTACTCTTTCAGCTCAGTGTTATGACAAGTACTTGATGAAGAGTCTGAGCAAAGCAGCAGAACTGAGGGGTCACTCATTTTGGGCTAGAGGTCCAGATAATGCAGGTTCTTATAATTCTGCTCCACATGAGACTGGGTTTTTCCGTGATGGAGGTGATTATGACAGCTACTATGGCAGATTCTTTTTGAATTGGTATTCTCGAGTTTTAATTGATCATGGTTACCGTGTACTTGCTCTGGCCAATTTAGCTTTTGAAGGCACATGCATTTCTGCAAAGGCAGGTTACTTTTGCATGGAATCTTGTTAGTTCCAGGAGAACCAAAATTTAAATTTCATGGAATTAATGCTGAAATGACAAAAGCTATTCCTTTTTATTTTCATGCTGACTATTATTTGCTATTTTTTAAAATTGATGAGCAGGTATCAGGTATTCATTGGTGGTACAAAACAGCTAGTCATGCTGCTGAATTGACTGCTGGGTTCTACAACCCTTCAAATCGTGATGGCTATGCTCCAATTGCTGCAATGCTAAGTAAGCATGTGGTTGGTCTCAACTTCACTTGTGTTGAAATGCGCACATTGGATCAGCATGAAGGCTTTCCTGAGGCTTTGGCAGACCCTGAGGGATTAGTTTGGCAGGTAACAGAATTCAGTGTAATTTGCACCCAGAATATTTCGTCAAATTGGTTTGTGTATCAATTTTCAAAATTTGCTTTAAACCATTTCTTTTCATATCCTTATTATCTATAGGTGCTGAATGCTGCATGGGATGCTTCCATACCAGTTGCCAGTGAGAATGCTCTTCCTTGTTATGATAGAGAGGGTTATAACAAGATATTAGAAAATGCCAAGCCCTTGCAAGATCCAGATGGTAGGCATTTATCAGTTTTTACCTATCTCAGGCTCAGCCCAGTTCTCATGGAGAGTCACAATTTTGTAGAGTTTGAACGATTTGTCAAGAGAATGCATGGTAAGCTCTCTCAATCTCTCTTCTTCATTGCTTCATGTATTTGATTTTTACTTGTGTAATTGATGAGTTGGCATATGGTGTAAGATATCTACTTTTGGAGGTTTTCGGTGCGTTTGGGGGGTCAGTGAAAGTTGAAAATATGGACGCATGCCTCCACACACTATAAATATATAACTAGGATTCCTGCTGCATAAGTTTATGGGGAATTTACATGTAATTTATCCAATACTTTTTCTCTAAGTTGTATATGTTTGAAATGATTTTAGAATCACGTCCTTCCATACGGTTTGTTGGTGATTAGTCAACGGTAGGGTTGAAATCGAGTCAAGTTAAAATACTGTCAAGCTCGATTCAACTCAATTTCAATACTTAGCTTGATCGAGTTTATATTTTTGATCTCGAGCTCAGCTCGATAAAATAAATATATTTGAGCTCAACTTGACTCGATTGTTTTAAAATTTAAAAAGTAAATATATTGTTAAGGGTAAGAATGTAAATATGTGAATAAATCAAAGTTTAATTAATTAGACTCGTAATATCAAAGCACGACTTGATCGAGTTCGAGCTCAATTTGATTAATAACGAGTCAGTTTTGAGTGTTTTTTTTTAACGGATCACAAGTAAGTCGCGAGCATTTGCACCTTCAGGTCAACAGGAGAAAATTCATGGGTTTTGTTGGGCTAAAGCCTAATAAGCAATTGTGACTTGTGAAATTAATCGAGTAGGATCTGTGACTCGCTGTTTGTGCGAGAATATGGATAGTCAAGTGCTTGTGGCAATTGTTTGGTCCTATTCTACTAGTCAAGGAGGTCAAATCAAAGAAATAAAGAACTGATGGGAGAAATCTTAATATTCGTTTTTTTCTTGGCCGAGTTTAAAATATTAGAACTTCTTGGAAGTAAGAATGCACTTGTAAATAAAAATTTTTGAACTTGGATGGTCGAGTTTAACATTTCGTATTAAATACAATTTCAGGGGAAGCAGTTAGAGAATGGAGCCATGCTAAATGATATCGACGGATGATGACATTGCTGGCTATGAATCGAAGAATGTCCTTGTACATTATCTGTAAAATAAAGGATCATATGAGAATACAGTGGTACAATTACAATACAATGTTAAGGTAAATGCTTTGAATATCTACAAGACCAGACCAGAGGAGCAAATTCATTTTTTCTTTCTAAAATATCATACCCTTTTTAATACTTTGAACTGTACGAGTTCGTGATGTTAACTAGTATGTTAATTTAATCTTTTCGAATATAATTTAATTTGTAGGAAAAAAATGATAGTTTTACAATTTATCTATCATTGTCAATTTAGGATTAAGATCTGAGTGCACTAATGTATTGGTATTCTGGTGCATAAAGTAGAAAGAAAGTATATTTTTCAATGGTGAAGATCAATCGTAAAAAAAAAAGGTTAACGGTGGACTGTAACGGACCCTCAATTTAGATGGAAAATCTGATTACGTGGTTTACGAGCAATAAATCTGTGAAAGTGCAAGCTTTGAAGCTTTGCCGTTTTAAATAAAACTTTCTGATTGGCTGGACAAGAAGAAAGATGGAAACTAAAGCAGATGAGATGATAGATGGCGAAGTGTGATTGGGTGACTGACTGACACTTTTTTTTTTAAGGCAAGAAGATTTTACAGATACAGTAACAGTAACGGCTTAGCACGAATCTAGGTCACGTGGTTGGGACCCCAGAGAGAGAACTGAAACTATCTAACATCTCGTGTCTTGTCTACTAAAGCAACGAAAATGGCACGTGTAAGGCGTGAGCTCTTCACACGTTCCGTCATCTCCCTCCATTACAATTACAATTACATAACACGCACGGCACAATCTATCTACACGCCTCGTCCGTGCCAATCCCAAAAGACAAACACGTACACTCACACGCAAACACGCTCGAGCCTCCACACACGAGCGAAACCCTAGCTCTCGCACGCTAACACTATCTCACACGCGCCTCCCTTTCCCTCGCCGGACCATCCCCCCTACTCACCGGAATTCCTCAATTTTCACGCTTTTTCTCCGTTTTCTTTGCTCCTTCTCAAACTGGAGACTGGCCGTCGAATCATGACGGACCTAATTTTGTCGCCCGTATGTTGGGGTGTTTTTGTGCCAATATTAGGGTTTTGAAATGGTGGAAAATGGATGTGCGGTTTCTTTGTGGTCTTTTTGTGAGCTATTAAATCAAGGGATATAGTCTTCGAAGCTGATATGAGGAGAAGGTAATTTTGAGTTTCCTGATATTTTTATTATTTTCTTGCGAGCTGGGTGAGAAACGTAAGGTTTTGTTACGTGTAGTTGCTGAGTTAAAAACAATAGGAGAAATCAAGCAGATAATGTTTTGTTTAACGTACCTTTAAAATATATGAAATTGTCGTAAAAAAAAAAGTCATATTGAGGCAAAATGGTTGATTTCAAGTACATGCCTTTTGTCTTCATGGTCTTTACATTTGAATTCACTGTATGGAAGTTTCAATTAGAAGATTAACTTTTGTTGTTACTGTAAAAGTTAGTTTCTTACTTTTTCTTTATTATTATCATCATCATCGTCATCGTCATTATTCTGTTTTTGATTTTCCTGTTCATATACTTGGTTTAATATGAAGTTTTTTGAACCATATATAAAGCAAAGGCCAACACATAAAATGAAACTTCAATTGTTGCCAGGTAGCTGTGGTTGTCTGATTGTCTACTGGACTGGAATTTGAATAGCAATTTGCAAATGCCTGTAGAATCAGTGATTTGCAGAGTTTTCTGAATTGTTCTACTACTGAATTTATTTGGAAATTCTCTAGTTTTTGATTGCGTGTGTATGTGAGTGACAATGATGGTATTTGTCTTAGCGATAGTTGACCACCGTGTCTTAGTTTGAGTTGAGTTTGGGTAGAGACAGCAATCATGGCAACAGATATGCACAAATTGATAGGAACAAGTGAAGAGGATGAGGAGGAGGAAATGGACATGGATGTTAAAGAGGAAGATGACGAAGATGAAGAAAACAGAGAGAAGCACGTTGCCATGCAAATGATGGCAGGAATTGATGGAGGCATGCTACCGAAGAGTAGCAATAATCAATTTCTCCATCACCAGCTTATTCAGGAACAAGTTAGCACTCCAGGAGGGGGGGGAGTAACTAGGAGGAGTAGACCTCTTGAAGAAAAGGAGAGGACAAAACTAAGAGAGCGACATCGAAGGGCAATTACTGCAAGGATCTTGGCAGGGTTAAGGAGGCATGGAAATTATAATCTTAGGGTTAGAGCTGATATCAATGATGTAATTGCTGCTTTGGCCAGAGAAGCCGGTTGGGTTGTTCTACCAGATGGAACCACCTTTCCTTCGAGATCTCAGGTAATTATCTCTCAAGATCAAGGCTTTTCAATTTGTTGTTTGTCTCGTTATTTTAAGTAATATAATAAGGATGTGTGTCAATTCTTTATTGAGATGGCAATGAAGATCCCTTAGAATTCTTGTAAATGTTCTTCGATTCTCATTTCTAATGAATGCCATAAAGTTGACATCTTTTAAACATCTGCAGGGCTCTAGATCTGTAGGCGGTACTTCTGCAGCAGCAACTGCTTCTTCTTCCCACCTGGCATCACCACAGACTCCATCTGCTTCCCTTAAGGGAGTCTCTCCTGGTTATAGAACTTCGGTTGAGTACAATTCATGTCGATTGAAAGGTGTTTTTATGCCCACTCCGTTGTCTTATGAACTCTCCACAAACAGTCAATCTTCAACTTCAGTAATGATGGGGGATGGCGGAGAACAAACCAACAATCATCATCTCATGGGTGGGTCCTTGGATGCAATTACTGACAAGCAGGTACTCCGATGGAAGTCTATGAAAGTTATGCATTCCTAGGAGTTCTATTCCCATTGCTGAATGTTGTTCTAAAGTTGAATATTTTGACAGTTTTAATGAAATAGAAAAGGCAGTAAAATATGCTTGTTTTATTCTTACTGGACTAAAACCCTCTTGTTTGTGCTAGTAAATATAATAAAGGCATATGTAGTAGGGATTCCAAACTGGACGGTTTTAACAAAATCAATTAAACTAGCCCTCTACAAGCAGGATGATGTGTAGGACACTGCATAAGCTTGATTCTTTCAGATTTGGAGAAAAACTGAAAAAGTTAATTCTTATAATTTTTTTTTTGTCTCTTTATATAAGCGGAATCCTTTTATATTTCAATGGTTGTTGCACCTGTTTCAACTTTCATTTTTCCCTTTCTTTAGATAGCTGCTGTACCTTCGAAGTTATCAGAGCGAGATTTTGCTGGATCTCCATTTGTACCAGTTTATGTGATGCTACCAGTGAGTTGATTTCATTCTTATCAGTTTTAAGTTTGGATTTAACTTTTCTGCACCTTTAATATTTCTACTTTTGGGCAGACATTACTATTTTATTTTTGTTATCCTGGCTAAGGAAAAATACATTATATCACTGTTGATCCTTATGCTTGTTTCCTATTCCAACCTGAGTGTCTATCATGAGATATTTTAATACTTTTCAATGTTGACATATCTTTCTTGTTGCAGTTGGGTGTCATAAATATGAAGTGTGAACTGGCAGATCCAGATGGTCTATTAAAGCAGCTGAGGGTGTTAAAATCTGCTAGCGTTGATGGAGTCATTGTTGATTGCTGGTGGGGAATAGTGGAGGTACATGCTCCTCAGGAGTATAATTGGAATGGTTACAAAAGACTCTTTCAGATGGTCTGTGAGAGTAAACTTAAGTTACAGGTGAGCTTTGTGTGGAATCTATGATATAAGGCTTGTCTTTTAGTGCTATGTCATCTATAAGTCAGATCTGTATAATTCTTGTTGTAGCAATATAGAGACATCATTAAAAAACACAAGTGCCTAATTAAAATCTCGTTGACTTGTTAATTCCCGAAAGTTTCTGAGCTTCTGGTTTTGCTTTTTGATGATCTGTTTATTGTCTGTTTTCCTGTTAGCTGGGTAATTTGTCTTAAAATTCATGTTGATGAATCCAGCTGCTGAATCTAAATTTTGTGAGGCCGTCATGACCTTATGCATTGACAAAGGTAGAGTCTTCTAGATATCTGGGTGTTGCAGTATGAAGGAGGTCAATTGCATATAGAGTTTTTCACCTGTAAAATTCCATTGATTAGGTCATGAATAAGAATGCTAGTTAAGTAGGCGTCTCTCTACAGTTGCTTTTGTACATGCATGTCGCACACATTTCTTTATAAAATAACATCACAACAGTACGTTTACGATGATTTAGTTGCCTGGTATTTATTAATGCTTCTGGTTTCATTATGCATTTTATTGCTAATTATCTTATTCATATTGATTCAGGTTGTGATGTCATTTCATGAATGTGGAGGTAATGTTGGTGATGATGTTTGTATCCCTTTGCCACATTGGGTTGCAGAGATTGGTCGAAGCAATCCTGACATTTTTTTCACTGATCGAGAGGGAAGACGCAACCCGGAATGTCTCACGTGGGGAATTGACAAAGAAAGAGTGTTAAGAGGCCGAACTGCTCTTGAGGTATTGCAATATGTAAGGCTTTACATATATAGGAGTCGGTGTGTGGGCAGTGAATTTTTTGTGCACAAACTTCAGCGTTGAATTTTTTGCAAGAACCTTTTTCCGTTATTGCTGACATTTTGAATTTGATGGAAGATTCAAAATTGGATTTTATTTCCAACTCTCGGTCATTGACATTACTAAACATGGTGCTTTAATATGTTGTTAACTTGTGACGTTGCCATTATGTAATTGTAGTTTTTCCATGAAATATTTTTGGGACAGTGGATTTGATGTTTTATCTTCTTGGTACACTAATGTAGGTGTACTTTGACTACATGAGAAGCTTCCGTGTGGAATTTAATGAATTTTTTGAGGAAGGTCTCATCTCAATGGTTGAAGTTGGACTTGGTCCGTGTGGGGAGTTGCGTTACCCATCTTGTCCTGTAAAACATGGTTGGAGATATCCTGGTATTGGTGAATTTCAGGTTAGAGTTATAATTTCAATGATTTCCTTTGTTGATGATGTTATTTCCTCTTCCCTTTTTCAAATTTTGTTATAGTATTTTGCAAATACTTTCTTTGCTCATTGGCATGCTATCCCAACATCAGAATGTGCCAATAATTTTTGTCTCAAGAACTGCTTCTGGCTAGCCTATATTCCAACTTCTTGCCAATTTTCCTTTTATATCCTCCCATAAAACTGCGAAGTTTGTCCAATATGAAAGAGACCATTGTGAAAATTTATATTGGTTGCTCTTCTTTTCCTCTATTTTCTCAATCTGTTGTTAGCAATTTTGTTATCATCTGTATCACTTTGGTTACGTCGTTCTTCTTTTTTTTAGTGCTATGATCAGTATTTGTTAAAAAGCCTGAGGAAGACAGCAGAAGCAAGGGGACACCCATATTGGGCTAGAGGGCCAGAAAATGCTGGCTCCTATAATGCTCAGCCTCATGAAACTGGTTTCTTTTGTGATGGAGGGGATTATGATAGCTACTGTGGCAGGTTCTTCCTTAATTGGTATTCTCAGGTTTTAGTTGAACATGGTGACAGGGTGCTTTCTTTGGCGAAGTTGGCTTTTGAAGGCACCCAAATTGCTGCTAAAGTGAGTCCGTTTTCAGAACTTTTTAGGGGATTGAATTTTCTATTAATTTTATAATTTGAATTGCAACTTTGGCATGTTTTTTTTTATTTTTCATCTCTATTTAATTTCTTTGGGTGAGTATCACCTGATTTTGCACGACTAAAGAAGTTGTTCTAAAACTGAAGTTAGTAAATTTTGAAACTATGTTGTGTACATAAATAACTAGTTATGATTTGATTCAGTTTATTTTGCTACATTTAATTTCTGAGCAGCTATCAGGTATCCACTGGTGGTACAAGACGGCCAGTCATGCTGCTGAATTAACTGCTGGATTCTACAATCCATGCAACCGTGATGGTTATGCTGCAATTGCAATGATGCTAAAGAAGCATGGAGCTGCTTTAAACTTCTCATGTTCTGAATTGCGGATGTTAGACCAGCAAGGGGACTTTGCTGAGGCACTCGCAGATCCTGATGGATTACTGTGGCAGGTAAGAAGCAGCTTATACATTTTATCTAGGAATAATGTTTTCTTTATAGAATCGTTGTTATTCGTCTCTGGAAGATTTCAAAAGATATTGTGATTTGCTCTCTGAACTTAGATTTGAGTTGGAAGTTCTTGGGTTATAGGAATTGATTTGTGTTCTTTCAGGTTCTGAATGCTGCTTGGGATGTTGACACACCGATTGCTAGTGAGAATGCCCTCCCTTGCCATGATAGGGTTTCCTATAACAAGATTTTGGATAGTGCCAAACCATTGAATAATCCAGATGGAAGACATTTTTTGTCTTTTACATACCTTAGGCTGAGTCCTCTTCTCATGGAGAGACAAAACTTCATGGAATTTGAACGTTTTGTCAAAAGAATGCATGGTAAAGCACCACTTGCTATCATTAATTCTAAAATTCTTTCTGTACTGGTAGGTTTATTTAATTACCTAGTATGGGGCTCTTAGATAGGTCGGCAACTAATATCCGACTAAAAAAATAAAAGAGTAAAGAATTAGATGGTCAAGCGCTGGGTCAAAAAATACTGTTTTTCTATTTCTGAAGGTGCATCGTTTTCCAGAACTAGGAGAGCCATCAAGACTTTTTTGCCCCTGATATGGATCTTACTGGTTCCATATTGTTTGAGCTATCCTTGTTTGCAACCTCAAGAGATGTCAGGCAAGCCCTTCAAAATTAAAACCTGTAGTCTCTAGCTAGCTGAGTGAATGAAAATTTCAGTCAACAGAGATTCATGTCGGTGACCCAAGTTGCTTGTTTCAGTTCAGCGAACCTTTTGGTTGGCTATTGATGCCATCTAATAATTCCTTGACACAAAGGATAAAATTTTAGAATGGCAGGCATCATAAGTCCCTGTAGATTTTGTCTCAGACCACTGTGATTGATACATTGATACATTTTTTTTCACTGCAGGGGAAGCAGTTCTTGATCTCCAGGTATAGCAGCAAGGCGTCCTTTCAAATTGTGCATTTGTTATTCCTCACACAATAGCTGGGCTACACCATTAGCATTTAGGAATAGTATTTAACTCAACTCAGTTCATCGACTCACTCCCGAAAAGGCCAGTATGGATGAATAATCCTCTCCCCATATAGTTTAATTTAAGCAACACCTCTGTAAATGAAATCCCAAACTCACAATAGTTAGGCTTCAGATGTAAGCTTCTGGATATGCTAGAAAAATTTCAATTGTTTATGTGTAATTCAGAAATTTAAGATCATGAATGAGATCAAAAGTGTCCATTATGGCTTCTGCTAGACTTCCCCCATCATTTTTCGAATTTTCTTTAGTAAGAGGATGGCATGATATGAAATGAATAATAGCCTTCAAATTTATATTCTTTTCAAATACCTATGTGGGCAATATTGCTTTCTTTGCACGTCAATCTTTTTTCCTTTTTTCCAATTACTGTTTGGGTCATAATACCCCCTCATTGAATCTGATTAATACAGCTTTGTAACTGGAAACTGCACATGGCATCAAGAGCTAGCAATTAAAGCTCTATCGTTAACAAATGAAAGAATGATATTTGCCAGCTTAATTACAACAATTAAATGTATTTTTGAGGTTTATGAGCTCGACTTCTTGAACACCATGCGACCAGCCTCATCCACCACAAACAAACGGTCTATAAAGTTATCCCAATTTTCCTTTAATTTCTTAAATGACAATAATGGAGATCTTTCACTTGAGCTGCCTGAAGAGTCCCCTTCTTCCATTTCATGAAAGGTGCCGTATGGAGAGTAGGTATAGGCATGTGGAATATGCAAAGCGACAGCCCTTTGAAGAGCTGCCTTATATTCCTCTGTGTGTTCTCGTGCAATAGACTCCTGCCTCTCCATCCGCTGCTTTGCTGGAACGCCCATTTTTAGATCTCTTTCATGCATTAACTGAAAAAGATGCAAAGTTTATTATCAATGTTCAATCATCTAAATGCATTATTACTACATCATGCAGAAGGATATGGAGAAGCACAGATACATCAACATATTACTTAATTCTCAACTCTCTTTTGGCATTTAATCAGAAATTTGCCAGAAATTGGAGTTAGAAATTCTGGAATACTATTTTCAGCTTCTCTAAAAGCCCCGAGCAAGCTGATCTAGTCTTCAAGACTTAACAAGCGGACAAGAAACTATGCCAGAATTTAAAATTTCAATGCATCCATCAAAACTTGATATGTTAATCAAAGGCAGTCAAAATTTAGACCAAAACATGGAATCATCAGTTTTTATCACTTGCCAAGGTAAAGCCAGAACTTACATCAAAAGCCCTTTGACTTTCCCTCTCTATCCAGAGAATGGCATGGTCAGAGGTTGCATTGCATGAGAGAACTATGTGCTCGAACCTTCCATCCACAGGGACTGCTGTTCTTACAACTGGAGGAAATCTTCCTATCCTGCATTCATGTTAAAGGACACAGAGCAAATAGCAGTAAGCTCTCTCTCTCAAAAAAAAAAAATACAGAAGAAGAAATTTACCTACAATAAAGAAACCTAAAAGATTTCTTGAGATGCAATCATTTTAACAAGTGAGAGTTAAGTTCATTCAGCCAAGTAGCTTTATAACCTTCTAAATGATTAGGTTTGTAAATTGTGCTGCTGTCAATAAATTGTTGAACATTTCTTAGGTAAAGGATATAAAAAGACTAAACAACCTAGGTAAATATTAAGAAAACAACAAACTGATATTGCATCTTAATTTACCTGAAAGGCTTTCTCTCAACAATATGGTATAGGCGGCCAGGTGCATAAAGCCGCCTCGGATCTCTAAGCATCTTCTCCTCAAGAGTGCAAGTGTCCTTCAAGCACATTAGGCATAGAAGACAAGGCAAACTGTTCAAAACACACACAAAACAACCTAGTTAGTACCTTACCCGAGTACTAGAGATTTCAATTCATAATTGAAAAAGGGTCTCCATAGCTCTTATGAATATGGAAATGTAGCAATGTGAAAGAAGAAATTCAAGTTATCTTTCATAAACCATTCCCAATCCCATAAAAAACGAAAGCTCTGTCTTTAAGGAATCTTTTCCTTAATCTATTGCTAACTGATTAAAGCATTTTAGAAAGATGGGCCTTTCGCATCAAAAATTGTGTAGAATAAATATTATACATGCCAGATACTCTATGTTAATGGCTTAAAACAATAAACAGTTACCAACAATTAAAAGGTGAGTAAGACATGCTATCTTTTACCAGAAAATTTTTTTGAAAACATCTTCCAAAGCAGTGGTTGTCCGAGGTAAGAAATCATCCTGGTTCATTCAATGACATATTAGAGCCGCAGATATGGTCTTATCCCAAGAAAAGAGAAGTTGATAGGAACTGAGTTTATAAAGATGGAGAAATCCACTTTAAAGAACTGAGAATATAATCTTATCCAAGTAAAGAGAAATAGGAAGACACTGCTATAATGCTCCAATTGAAAAATGCATCACATGTTAGGAAATGCCATGGAATTTTGAAAAAATTGCCAACATAGCAAATTCGATTATGCAAACTAAGGCTGCCAGTGTGTGCGCACAGAACACAAGTGTACAAGTGTTACTGAATTGATAATACCTGCAGCACAACAGAATTGATAACATCAGCATATCTCACAGCCAAATTCAATGATATGCACCTAGCAGGAGCCATGGCAAAGCATCTGATCCTCTTCCTCTCAATATTCCCCAATCTATCCAGATTCTGAATTGCATACATTGTCATCAATGCTGCCACTCCTGCCCCTAAAGAATGTCCTGCAAAGGTTAAATTATAATATGGATGCATCTCAACCAAATCCCTCAGTATTTCACACTCAGTATCAAAAACCCATTTTGCTGACTTCAAAAGCCCATTGTGCACATAACCGCCAATAAATTCAGTCTGCCCCAGTTTATTATCAAGCAAAACTGCATAATCACTTTCCTTGGCTAAATTAAGTCCCCTAATAGCCAACACTATATCAGCATGATCATGATCAAGGTAAATCATATAAGGAGTTGCATATCCCCCTGTTTCTTTATAATCCTTCCTCAAAATGACAGAATCAACATTGATGCCATAGCCACCAGGTGGTGCCCAAAGTGGGTTTCGAAGATCATCCTCATAGACAGCCAGAATAAGGCGGCAAAGGCGAGGAACAGGCTCAAATTCTTCAACTGTTGCTAGGCCCCAGTTCTCACTTTCATGGCCCGCATTATAGCAGCACTTTTTCCACACCCAACGAGCACATGCCAGACAGTACACACATTCAAGTATTGGAAGGCCGCAGATGATTGACATAGAGGCCTATGATTCAAGCATGTTCACATGCACATCAAGAAACATAGCTCAATGGGAAAACACAGATGAAGAGGGGGAAAAAATGCAAGAATGAATAACGGGAATACCCCAAGGGAAGGCTGCAAACGATGAATGAAAAATTGATGGAAACAATGTTAGATTTTCAAAAGAAACGTATAACAAGAATTATCATGAAAATTACTGATTAACACAACAGCGAGGATACTCACAGCTTAAAATCATGATTTAATAACTTTCAATCAAACAAAAAAGTTGGAACCTGAAATTAGGATTTTCACTGCTATTACAGAAAAGGGTTATTGCATACCACTTGAAATATAAAATAGTGAAGATCAAAAGCTCAAATTTTGCATAAACAAATTTAATTCAATTTTTTAGGAAAAAAAAAAAGCTTCTTTTTAAAAAAAAAAAATACTTGTACAAAAGTACTACATACAGGAACAACGGTACACAGCAACTACAAACAGACAGACAAGGAGAACTGAGTCGGGTTTGGTGGGTGCTTACGGTTTAGGGCGATAAATTAAAAAGTTATGTTCTTTAGAGCTACTTTTGGAGTTTGATTGTTAGATGGGAATTAAATAAGTGATGATAACATAAATTTAAGTATAGGGAAAACAAAAATAAATATATTGAAAAAATGCAACAACTTGTGAAGTAGATAATAACAATAGAGAAGAAAAGACTCTATTTCTGTGAGAAAGAGCATACCTGCTAGTCAAACCCATTTCACTTGAGACTTGAGGAGTTGTTCTCAAAGAAGAATATACTCAAATTTAATCCTCAGATTCCTCTGTTTCTGTGCTCCAAGAATCCTTACGTCTTATAAACATTTGTTAGATGATAGTATCATTATCTATGAGGTCTATCAGTTATAAGAGCAGGAAACTATATATTTTATTCTCTATTTCCTTTTTTAGAATAGTGATTTTTTTTTGAAATTGTGTCTTGAAAATTGTGTTATTTTAGAGAAAAATGGGATGTAGGTTGTCAAAGTCATGGAGCAACTATTGAAATCCTAAAAAAAATTATGTTTTTTAAGGTAAATAAATGAATTATTTATTTGAATAGAAAGTAAAAAGTAGAATATACACAAACTTCGAGATAAATATTATATTGTTTATAATATTTTGAGGGGTAAAATAAAGAGGATTGTTAGACTTGTTCTAAATCCCTTCTTAACCTATTTTCCTGGGCCCAATGCTTCGAATTTAACTGAGCCATGTTTTATTACCTTCTTCCCACTAAAATTGCTTAATTTAATCATTTTATCAAAATTAAGAAAAGTAATAAATGCTTTTTATTTTTTTCATTCTATCTTTATTTTTTTTATTTTATCATTTGATTAGTAAATAAAAAATGCATTGAAATTTTTACAAATGTCATTGATAAGGGTAAATTAGGAAGATTGAGTGTAAAAAATTGAAATTAAGTGATTTATTAGGACACAAAAATTGAGTTAAATGAAAAAACTTTTATGGGATGGAGGTAGTATTTGTTAATTAAAACCATTGAATTAAAGAAGATAAAGAGAACAAACATACCTGTAATTTAATGAAAAAAAGAAGAACTCAACACAGCTAAAAATGAACAATTCCAATTCTATTATAACAAAGATAGAAACAATAGGAGATCCATTTCATGCAATGCAGCACACATGTTGCTCATTCAAGTACTGATTTAATAACTTTCAATCAAACAGATCAAACGCCATAATGATCAAACAGTGAAAATCGAAAGCTCAAATTTAATTCAATTTTTTTTTAGGAAAAAAAAAAGAACTGTAGGTTCTTTAATAGAGCTTATTATTAGTACTTCTGAAGTTTGATTGTTGGATGGGAATTAAATTAAGTGATAATAACATAATTTTATACGAGCATAAGAAAGAAAAGTTGTATGAACAAAAAGAGAGAGGCTATGCCCTGCAGCTATTGAAACTCGTTTATTCAAGGAAAAAGGGCCAAAAAAGCCCTTCAACTTTGACCAAATGTTTGTTAAGCCCCTCAATAATGACTCAGTGTAATCAGATCCCTAAAGTTCAAAAAATTAGACCAGTTAAGCCCTTGGCCAGTGTGCCATTTCCCTTCTCTAAACGGTTTTAGTGTTTGTTAACTAGAGAGAATTTTGACATGGAGACAAAAAGAAGCATAAGAAACATGGGCGTATAAAACCAGACATGTAGGTCCCACATTAATAAAAATTAATTAATTGAAGTAAATAAACAAACACAGCCTTACCTTTCTTTCTCATTTACTACTCTCCTTTCTCTTTGCCTTTCCTCTTTCCCTTTCTTCTCATATTATTATTACGCACACCAAACAAAACTTAGGCCCCAAATTACTAATATCTCTTTCTTTATTATAAACTGATACAATACAAAATCAAACCAATCACTTGGATGCAAGCTCTTCGTTCCGGTTGCGGTTTTAGCGGTGGTGGCTGCTCTATGTTGACGGTTTCAAGGGAAGATAATAACAACACAAGTAGTACTGCGACAACCATGTCATCGGTGGACTCATCGAGCCCTGACGATTCTGAGCTCGAATTAGGACTTGGGTTGTGCCTTGGTGGCTTCAAGAATCAACAGTTTGGTAATAATAATAATAATAATAATGCGAGAATTTTAACAGCTAAAGATTTGCCTTCTTGTTCTTCTTCTTCTACGACGTCGTCCTTTTCTTCTTCGAGTAGGTGTCATGTTACTGCTACTACTGCTGCTGCTGCTGGTACTGCTGGTACTAAGAGAACTGCTGCTGATTCTAGGTGGGTGTCTCTCAATTTATCATTTCAAATTTTTATTATTTTTTAAATACCCTTTTGTTTTTTTTTATTGTTTATTGAATTATGGTATTTTATGTTTGCTTAAAGTTGTTGAATTTTGTTGTTGTGCCACAAGTTTTAGAGATAAATATTAAAATTATGGGAAGCTTGATTGTTTAGGTTCTTGTTTATATCATTATGGACTTTCTAATTATGGAATTTATTGGATCTTTGTTATGTGATTTGAATTTTAGAATTTGTTTTGTTAAATGAATTGGACAATCGACAAAAGTTATGGAGTTTTATTAGTTTCAGCTTGACGTTCTTAATTCTATAACAAGTGATATTATATTTTTAGGAACTATACGGATGATTGTTTTTGTTTGCACAAAAGGACATCAAGGTGTGGCTAATTTATGATCCCTACGTAATTTTTCATTTATGGCGATAAAATTCCCTCCAATTAACAAACACTAACACCGTTTGACACCGTTTGAAGAAGAGAAACGGCAGACTGCCCAAGGGCTTAACTTGTCCAATTTTTTGGACTTTAGGGGCCTGATCACACTGAATCATTGTTGAAGGGCTTAATAAACATTTGGCCAAAAGTTGAAGGGCTTTTTTGGCCCTTGCCTTTATTTAACTTGAGAGTTGATAGTAGTTTTCTTTTCATTTTCAAAAGAAGATTCTACTCGATCAAATTTAATCCTCATACTCTGTTTGACCCTACCATTCATTCATATTCATTATGTTTGTTGGGCGGGCAGGGCTATGATATTAATTTGATTCTAAACATAAACATTACATTTATAGGTATCCCACCTAGGGGTGTCCACGGTTCGGTACCCGAACCGTGAGACATTTTTTCAAACCGAACCAATACTCATGGTTCAATAAATTTTCAACCCGAAACTGAACCGGTAGATGGAAAAATCCATCGGTTCGGTTAACTGAATTTTTGATCGGTTAATCATCGGTTTTTGATTACCTGTTAAAAGTTAAAATTTTTAAACAAATACTACAAAATTTTTAAAAAAATTCTACAAATTTCTCATTAATTTATGGAGATAAAAATTTTAATTATAATTTAACACAAAAATGTCTATATATTATAAAAAAATCTGCAAATCAATAAAATATAGCAATATCCAAAATAAAAAAATTAATAAAAAAAACTATAAAATGGAGGAAATAATAAGATTTTAGAATGAGAAAAATGGGGAAGGAAGAAAAACATTAATGATATAAAAATTAAAGATAGGTTGGAAGTTTTAGGGTTACAAGTGATAGGTTTGGGACTTTGGGTTATAATTTTTAACTTTTAAGAATTATAAAATATTTAAAATATATATGTATATAACTTTTGGGCGGGTACCCGAAACCCGCGGGCTTTTTAGGGTAAAAACGTAACCCGACCTGTAACCTGAAATTTCTTTAAAAAAAAAACCTAAACCTAAACCATCGGTTCGGTTAACCTAATTTTTTGGTTCGGGTTGGTTGGTTTCGGTTCGATTATCGAGTCATTTGGTTTTTTTGGACACCCCTAATGCAATGCATACTAAAAACCTCGCCTACCTGCTTATTAAAGCAAGCACTCCAAAGGTTTGTCCCTATCTCGTTTGTGAAATTAACATCTATAACTTATCACGATATATGAAAACAAAAGAATTTCAGGCAGCCTTCCGGCATGGTTCTCCAGAGGCACGATTGATTATATATGTCTAATAATGTATAGAATCAAATAAAAGATTCAAACATTACTCGGCATATATAAAAATATGCATCCAAAGAACAACTAACCAGTAAAAGGCACCCGAAATTCTAATCGTTCTCATATATTTTCAACCGTGATAAATTAAATAAATGTCAAGTTCTCAAACTGTCCACTAGGACAATCCAATATCCTAGAATAACATCTAAGGATACTGGACGAGAATTCTATGGTTCCACTACATGATCGAGTTAAAACGACCGGTAACAATCGTTTTAACTATAAATTCAAAGTTTGTTATACAATTTTATTTCAATTAGATTGAATTATGTTATCTATCAATGCATTTATGATGCAATTGATTTAGATTTGAAATATAGCAAACTCGGTTGCAAGGCCGATGCAAACCGAGTCATTTATTCAATCGGTGCAAGGAAGATGCATACGAATCGGATCAAAAATTTAATTAACTTTATTCATTCATTGGAAGGAAGATATGAATGAATATATCAAAGTTTTAATAAATTTTATAATTAATTTAAACCTTATATACTTTTGGAGTTCCAATTTTTCAATGCGAGGATGCAATCGAAATATGATTTTATTTCAGTTCTTTTTTGTGTCACCTATAGTCTCTAACCTATTTTAAATCTAACGTAAGATCTACCAAAATTTCAACAGAGTCTCCCCTATATATAGAGGTATCTCCCCAAAATATGGGGCGATTCCTATAAAAAAAAAATACACTTCTATGCTTTCTCACAATGCTAGGCCTACCAAAAATTACCCAAACTCATCACAAATGTCACAAACCTAATCTAGCAGCGCATGCATATTAACCAACCTAAATCAAACAGCATGTTGGCTTTAGTGGCATCAATCCATCTTATTTTGAGTTTAACAACCCTTCATCTTTGTCTAACAAAGTTCCTAATCAGCTAGTTTTAAGTGACTCCATCAAATAGCGCCCGCGATATAGGGGAGTTGAGCCTGTGGCTATATATTGCGCCTGAACTAAGGAAATTACCCCCGCGACCAGCGACATAGTTCGCCCGCGAAATGGAATTCACGCCCAAACTTTTTGGTGAGTACTTTGAAGGTTTCTGCACACAAAGATTCGTGCCTGCGACACATCAAGTCGCACCCGCGATTTGAGAAATAGAAAGCCCCATTTTTAAGGCTCAAAGTCGCGCCAGCGATGGATTAAATCGCCCCCATGATTTGATCAGGTAGAAGCCGCTCATCAAAGGGAATCAAGCCGCTCATCAGCATCTAACAGCTCTTTTCACAAGCATTCTCTGCTTGGTGATTTTGCGCCCCACGGTTAGAGAATTGCTCCTGCAGTTTGATCAATTAGAGAGCCGCTCATTAAAAACAGAGAGCCGCTCATCAAAGGCATCTAGCCGCTTCTCAAGAGGCATCTCCCGTCCAATGATTTCACACCCATGGTCAGAGATGTCACCCCCGTGACATTCAATGGTGTCTCTGAAAAACTAGCTATTACACAGATCACACCCGTGACTGATGAAGCCGCACCCGCGACCTGACAGTTTTAAGTGCATTTAATGCAAAAGTTTCTAGACGTTAGAGACACCCTTGGGGTTGTTTCAAACAGCTAGTTTTAGGTATGTTGGCTATAAATACCCATCATAAATGGTCTTCAAGTAAGATCATTAATTCCTTTGATAGCCAAACTCTTGTAAATTTATTTCTCAATCTTTTTGTAATTAATTGGTTGTTTGGTTTTGGGTAGCTAAAACTCTAGAGCAATTGTTGCTTGGGATGAGTGAATTAGTTATCCATTGTACTAGTGTCAATTCTTGGTAAGTTGGGAAACACTAGGGTTGGTTGTGAGTTAGCCATTTGTAAAACTCAATTGTAAAGGTTTGGAATAGCCTTGAAATCCCTAGTATCACTATTGTTGTTAGTGGAACCCCAATTGTGTCTTTAGGAGAGTGGACGTAGGACAAGTTGGGTCTGAACCACTATAAAATACTTGTGTGTTCATTCTACTTCATCTTATTTCTCTCTAAAATTTTAATTCCACACCAATTCACCCCCCTCTTGGTATTTCAGTTGGTATCAGAGCCTTGTTGCTCATTAATATCTTAAGTGGGAGTAAAAGATCTTTAAGATGTCTATGGGTGAAAGTATTTCTAGTTTGAGACCTTACTTCGATGGAAGTGACTATCGTTATTGGAAGTTGCGTATGCAATGCTATTTGGATAGTGACCAAATCGGTTTTTGGGATCAAATCCTTGTAGAATGGACTCCACCAACTACATCAATTGGAGAGGTGACAACTATCCTTGATAGGAAGGATTGGGTGGATGCACATAGGAATAGCAATGGTAAGAATCATAGAGCCATGGCCATTCTTCTTGGTTCTTTATCAAGGGAGGAATGTTCTAGGGTTCAACATTGCACAACCGCCTATGCCTTTTAGAAGATGTTGGCAAACTATCATGAAGTCATAACCGAAGTCAAGAACAAGAGGATAGAGCTTCTTGTCTATCAATATGAGACCTTCAAGAGGTTAGCTAATGAAAATGTCACTACTCTCACCAACTGGCTTCTAGCATTGGTGGAAGGGCTAAGGAAGCTTGGAAAGATATATAGCCCAGGGGAGGTAAACAAGAAAATCTTGAGGTCCTTACCAAGAAAAAAGTTTGAGGCAAAGATCACATCTATTGAAGAATATAAAGACCTCACCACCATGAGAACGGATTAACTCATAGGTAGTCTCTTGATCTATGAGATGAACCTTGATGAGGATGAAAAGCTAGAAGCTAGTGAGTCATCCAATAAAGAAGAAAAGAAGAGGAGTCTTGCTCTTAAATCCACGCAAGAGCAAGATGATGAGCTAAAGAAGGAAGATGCCAAGGATGGTCCAACCGAAGAACAATTAGTGATGCTCTCCAAGAAAGTCATCAAGATGATTAAAGCTAGACAAGGATCATCCAACCAGGGAAAATACAAAAGAAGAAGAAGCAAAGAAATGAAGAAAGGAGGACCATCCATAAGGTGCTTTGAATGTGGCAAGAAAGGGCATATCAAACC